>PVJX010017263.1:0-38701 GCA_004027295.1 Dolichotis patagonum | reverse complement strand
CAGTTCAGCCGAGACTGAAACGGCGGCCAGCTCTGTAGCAGGGGAGCCCTCCCCACAGACCCGCAGCAATGCTGGCCACGCTTTCCAGCCAAACGTGCAGAGCTGGTGTTTCAATGCCTCACGCGTATCCTGCACGCGCAGTGTGGGTAGTGAATCTGTGTAAAGCCGGCAGAAACCGTGGCACCGAGAAGGAGAGATCCCGGGGTCTCCCTCCTAAGCCCCTCCAGCGGAGGTCGAGGAGTGGGGAGACCGCCTGGCTGGGGAGGGGCTTGCTTTCCGTCCACGTCTTCCACCCCTCACCCCCACTCCCCTGACTGACTGCTTCAGGACTGTGTGGAGCATCATCCCTGCCAGTGTCTGCAGGAGACTGGGTCCAGGATGCCGTGGACCCCAAAACCTGCAGATGTGAGCTCGGGTCCCTCACGTAAACGGCACAGAATTTGCAGATGGCCTTTCAACATTCTCCCACTTACTTGAAGTCAATCCTAAATGACTTCTAATTCTTAATGCAGTGTAAATACTCTGTCATAATTGTTACACTGCATTGTTTAGGGAATAATGACAAGAAAACGTCTCACACATCTGTTATGGTTTGTGTCTGTGTGTCCCCCAATCTCATGCAGTCATGGAGGTCATTTATAATTGGTTTGTTGTCTAGCACTGGGATTGGCAGTGTGAGTCCTGTGCCCGCCCAGGGATGGGGAGCCAGCATACAAGGGAGGGAAGGGGGTGTGCTTTCCCCCTTTTTGCCTTTTCACTCATGTCCTTTGCAGTCACCATGCTGCCCCTTAGCCACGCCACCCTGCCTTGAAGCCAACTGAGTATGGACAGAAACCTCCAAAAACTAGAAGCTAAATAAACCTTTCCTTCCCTAATTTTGAGGGTTGGATATTTTTTCCTACCAACAAAAAACAAGTAACCAAGACATATTCGACACAGATGCAACTTAAAAAATATTTTTGATCTGACTCTGCCTGAATGCAAGGACATGGAATCCGGCTGACTGCTGTGGGCTGCCGCAGAACACAGGACCAAGACACGGTGCCTTTCCCGGGACACTGAGCAAGGAATCCTGGAAAATCAGGTGTAGTATGCAAAATGACACAAGGGACATTTTGGAGAGTCTGGGTGGACCTTGGCGGAGAGGAGGGAGAGTGGGGTGTAACACTGAGCCCAGGGCAGTGGGCTGTGGTGCAGCCCCAGTGTCTCCTGCTCCAACTGAATAGATAACAAGGGGGCTTGAAGCTTTTGCTAAGGGAAGGACAAAGCTGACCTTCTAGACAGTGAGGTCAGGTACACATATTATTACCACATACGAGTAGCTGAGGGCAGCTCTCTAAAGAAATGGGCTGATAATTCATGCTCATGTACAAAGTATGAGGAAGACGGATCGGAGATGACCTCCCATCCACTCTCAGTTGGACTGGAACTGGTGCAATTTTGCCAGAGAACCGGTAGAAAATACTGATTCACTCTACCTTGATATTACACTATGTGATTTCTCATGTTTCCAAAGTTTTAATATTTTGTTTCTTTTCATTGTAAAATAAGCATTACCGCAAAAACAGGAAGAATAGGTCTGTTGGTTACTTTGTTTTTAACAGGAAACAACTGGGTATACATATTGATAGATATCTGTGTAGATAAACAGGCTCACACACCTCAGTGTCCTAACTTCTATATGTGTATTCTTTTCTTCAAGTAAAATTACCCATAAATCGAAAATGTATGACATACATAATTTCTTTCAAGTAAATTGTTTAAGATAGTTGCACTCAAAGAACCCAATCACTAAATAAAAACAAGGTAGTGCTGCCATCTAGTGGTCATTCGTGTAATCAGCGTATTTACAGTTATTAAAAAGCCCATTTTTACCCACAGCTCTACTGCCTTAAGAAAAAAATAAAATTAAATTAAATTAAAATAAAATAAAATAAAATAAATAAAAAAACACAAAAATCCAAACCAAAACCCCCCAGGAAATAGTCATTGTAAGAGATGAACATAATATGACCAAGGGCTCTTGATTACTGACAGAATTCAAACTTAAGTCAGACTTTAATAGTCCCTGTTTCCAGCACAAATTTCCTCAGTTCAAAGGAATACTCCCCAAGCTCATGATGGGTCTCTAAATGGAGTCGTAAGTGCAGCTGCGAACAGAAACACAGAGACGCCACCCAGGATCTGGAGGCAGATTTATTTAAGGTCAGCAGCCACTGGCCTCAAGAAAAAGTGTCAGGCCTCGAAGGCTCAGGAGGGGGGTTTCTAGGGAGGGGCAAGAATTGGAGCACGTGGCTGTCTTGGATTGTTCTTACAACGCATCACAGTGACCAGCGATGGGCCACAGTGACCAAGCGTTTCTAAGAGACAGAAGTAGCAGGAACCGAGGAGGCGCCCAGGCAAACTGGAGGTCACCTGGGCAAGGAGCTGACACCAAGGCACACGGTGGGAGGGCCACTTCCTGCTACAGGAGACCTGCCTCCCTCCCAGAGAACGAGCCCAGGGCCGGGGCAGAGCGCACGCTCCGCACCGTGGGCCGCTATTCCGAGTCTGCTGCCATGGAGACCGTGGCGCCTTCTGAGATGCTCCGGCTGTTTCCATCACGCGGGCACGGGCGAGGGACGAGGCTGGCAGAGGCAGAACTGAGCGGTTCCCTGGAACCCGCCTTCCAGTAAGCCCTCGCTCACCTGCTGTGGCTTCTACGCACTGACTGAGAGGGGCTTGTCCTCCTGCCTGGGCCTCCAGGCCAGGAGAATCCCCCAGGGCTGTGCTGACCCCGCCATCTCACCATGTGAGACGGGAAAGGGAAAGGCAGCCAGCATCTCCCTGCTCAGTGCTCTCGCAGGCCAGGGTGTCCTGCGCTGCGACCCACTCCGAGACAGGGCTGGTCTGGCGGGGCGTGGGGACCACCTGCTGTACAGGTGGTACTGAGTCCTACTCAGAGAAAAAGCCCATCTGTGGGTGCGGCACCTCTTCCTTTGCACCCCTGGAAAGAAGGCCTGGCGGGGAAGGTCGCTGTGCTGAGGCTCTGGAGAAGTGACCCGACCGCCAGCCTGACCTTTGAAGCACAGGCCCCGGACGTCAGAGACTTGCTCAGAGACTGTCAGAAGACAGGACTCAGCGCAGCGGTGCCCAGCTTATCATTTACAAATATTTTTGGAAATGTTTAATTTTCCTTGTTCTCATCTTCTCTGTGGGGATTATTATATTTTCAGTATAAACAGCCAGCACTGAAATAGCTGCGGTAAAAAACCAACAGAGAATGAGGGATTTTTTTGCAATATGTTCCCCAGATTAAAATTTTCATAGCATGGTAATTCATGGGCAATGTCGCCAAACTGGAGCGAAGAATTCTGTAGCAAAAGCTAGAACATGTCAAGTCCCGCCACCTGAGGAGGAAGGCATCACGCTCCACCAAGCCTGCCATGTCCGAGATGGGTGTTTGTGTTTGTTACCGCTGGGACTCAGCTTGTCGTATCTCTGGCTTCACACCTCATGGCAACGCTAAGCCGTGAAGACTGCACAAGAGAAGTGAGAGTGGAGCTTCCTAGGAGCCTTCAGTTTGCCTTTTGTTTTGGAGACTTTTATGTCACGGCGCAACAGAGCGCACACGCTGTATTCTACAAACACGTCTTCACCCCAAGGGGAAATGCTTGCTGTGGAAGCACTTAGGAGCACCTCTCAGCTCACTGCACTGCCGGTGAGACCCCACAGCCACTTCCACTTCCGGCGGGGACAAGGGAATTCTTGCACCTGGCCAACCTAGACAGACCTCGCTTTGGGCCTGTTGGTGAACGGTCGTGACTCCCAGTGTGAATCTAGAATTCCAAGGGAGTCACAGAGGGGCAGGGTCTGTTCCTTTCACACTTACGTTTATTCAGACAAGAAACCTGTGACCCAGTTTCAGTACTCTGCATTCAGTACTCTGTGTTACTGGTCACAAACAGCTATGGAAGGCAGCAGAGCTCCAAGCAGGCGGTCACCTGTCCACTGCCAGCACCTCCTGGGCACACACAGGGGGAGGACTCCTCTGAGGAGTGGGGCCCGGTCCCAGCCCACTAGACACATGATGGACAGCGTCTGAGTGGACCAGAACACTGCGCTGTGGTCTCTTCTCTCCAGTACTCCTGACAGGAGGGGACAACACAGGGCGACCTGGAATGTTTCAATTCTGTTTGTTTTCTTTTCCCAAACAACTTCACAACACTTTTCCTTTGCAGCATTTTAGGAAATGAGTCCACTGAAATCTGAATTTTAGAAAATGATGTAAACTCGGAAGATCAGTCTGTTTTTTATTTTTTAATGAACATTAAAGATTCATATACAAAAGCGAACAGAGCAGGAAGTCAATGATGAAATACATACGAAGAAATCAAATGGAGAAGAATCGGTTACAGTTTCTCACCACTGAAGCTCTACTAGCCGGAGGCAGTGAGATGGGGCCAAGGTTCCCGGGACAGAGACTCAGCGGCCAGGGGCTGAGACGGGCATGAACTGGTGCTGTTTTAACAACTTTTTTCTTCAGCTAGTCAGTGCAAGGGTTAGGGTGAGTGCGAAATAAATTTATTTTCCCAAAAAAAAAAAAAAAAGAAAAAAAAGAAAAGAACCGTGAAGCCATTAATTTTTTCCTTGGGGAAAATACTTAATGTGCTACTCTAACGTACTATGTATTTCTGCTATTAAATGTCCCCATAAATACAGCCCACTCTAAGTCTTAATGTCAGGTCATGCAGTACTGTTCTGATTTCAGAGTAGTAAGAATTACCAAAGGCAACTGATTTTGGATATAAATGTCCACAGTTTCCTTTGAATGAAAAATGTGCTCTCAGATCTTTGTTACCTACAGTAGTTGGTCAAGTAATAATCGTGGAGCATTTTGTAAAATATTTATCTGCTGGGAAACTGTATGAAATGACATTCAAAGTATAAAAAACATCATTAGGTAACACTTGGAACAGTTAAAAATAGACGCATCTTGTTTGTAAACTATCGGTGTTAGGGTTCTGAGCATCGGAGCGTCAGCGTCCTGGCCTCCCCGGCTTCTATAAAGTTGTCTGCTTTATTTATCAATGGGACACCTGGGAAACATCTGAAGTCACATGTACAAACATCAAGTCAGTATTATTGGTATGTACTAGTAAACATGCAAAAGCTTTCCTGAAAGAAAGCGCCCGGGTCTGGAGAGTCCTCCTGCACTCCGCCTCTCCTGGAGCCACTTTGCCGGAGGCGGGCGGGCAGCGGCCTACTTGGGAGAGGCGGCGCCTTTGATCACCGGCTCCCTGTTCAGATACGTTGCCCAGTAAACGAGGTTGAAAGTGCCAAACAAGACTGGAAATACAATTCGGGACATTTTGTCAATCTTGCTGATGCTGTTGTAAGTCTTTTTGCTCTCAGAAGTCTTCTCTTCAGAAGACTTGACAGAGACAGCAGATGCATTTGCGGTCCCTGCTGGGGTCTGTTCCTTTGGGATGTTTGGAGGGTGGGTCATCTTCCCAGTAGTATAAGCATTATACTTATTTAGTTTGAGTTCACGCTCCTTTTTCTGCAAAATGTAATAAGAATGTTAGGACATGTGATGCGAGGGCAACGCCCAGATTACTTCGGAGGTCTAAAAGTACATCTCTCCAAAGAGATAAAGAAACCTCAGCCCAGCCCTAAAGAAGGCAGCTTACCCTCTCCACAGGCTCAGTCAAAGTAGGGAAACCCTGTCTTAATAAAATAAAGAATGCAGCTCACCACGAAGGCCCTGGGTTCAATCCCGGCAATGAGAAGAAGAATCACACACTATGACCTGTTTGTAGCAGGGAACCTTTCACTGGTCAGAGCGGTTTTTAAATCATCCATGCTCTGGACAACACCACTCCCTCACATTTTTCCTTGGTGAGCTGTACTCTTTGTACCAATGTATCCTCACTATTCGTCTCCTCCCGAAGGACACCTGGATTGTCTCAGACTTCACTATTATTGGCTTGGCAGTTACCAACATTCTTGATTTTGAAAACATATGTCATTACTTTTCATGGCTATGAAATGCTAGAATGGGCAGGTCAATTTATAATGGGAAAAACAAGAATAGTAGTTACAGTTGGAGATGTGAGGTCAGCAATTGGGTGGGCGAAATCTTAAACTTTCTGGAAACTGATGACATTTTCTATCCTGATAAATATTTAGGGCACACAGGTATACGCAGCAATAATAGCCAGAATACTTCTACATTTCATGCTCTATAAATGTTACTTCAGGAAAATAAAACAGTAAACTAATATTGAACTCTACTTGATATATCTATTTCACAGGAATACTGCCATCTGGAATTCATTTTGAAATGCTTCAAAAAATAAGGTGGAGAACCAGTGGAGGCCCAGCTGGCTGGGGGGAGAACCAGGATGGAAGCCCTCCGCCCTCGTGAGCCAGCTGGTGTACAAGCTGGGAGAGAACAACCTCCTCCCCAGCTGATTAGAAGGAACACAGACTGAGATGATATCAACTGAAGTAAAGAAACAACCTTGTATTGTTCGCTTGGCTTGGAAAGTCTAAAGCTGGTAATCTGACATCTGGGTAGCGGACAACAATATGCAATATAGTAATATGGTAGATTACTGTCTTATTTTGAAATCCAATATTGAGTTCTCACTGTTTTGTTTCATTTTATTGTTGTTTTATTCCCTATAAAATACAAACAAAAAAGATGGATTGCTGAATGAGATAAGATGGATGGATGACTGCCATGACGGAGGGTGACAACGGACCCATAGTAAAATGTTCACTGTGGTAGGTGCTCACTGTGAAAAAAAAAGAAACATTAAACATTGTGCATGTTTTGAAAATAGTTCCAACCAAATGTTTGGAAAAACTCTGTTTCATTAACAAAGAAATATTATCTCACCAATAAAATTTGAAAAATATATACTAGTAATGGCAAGAAAATATACCAATCATTCAAACTTTGGAAATGACAGGATAAGCCGGCTGTGAGGGGAATCAGGTGGAGAGAGGTGGAGGAAATGCAGAAGCTAGAGACACAGGGCCCAGGAAAGCTTATGCCCCATGGTGGACATGAATCCATGTCCCTGGACCCCTTCCAGGAAGGGCTGCTCCATGAAGCCTTGCTCCAGAGTGCTACCTGCTCCTCTCCACATCCTTCCTGGAAAGCTCGACCAGTGAGGACCAGTGAGGCAGGAGCAGCACAACCTGGCCACAGCCCCAGGAGGCCTGGTCAGACCTCCTGGAGGCATGACGGAGCCCTGCAGGGCCCACCTCACTGCGCAGCGTCTTCCCCTGTCAAACCTCACTTCCTAGGGCTTTTTCCCCAAGTGCTGGCTCCCAAAACTGCTCCTACCACAGACACGGTGAGGGCAGTTGCTTCTGAAAATCCTAACATGGAAAGGTGGTGGACACAGTCTAGATTTCAAGTTCCTCCTACTTCTGATTTACGGTCCCTTTATGAGCAGGGGAGCAGAGTAAGAGGAGGTTCACCCACTCACACTGGCTGCTGTGAGTGACAGAGTGTAACGGCCTCAAACCTCGTCACCCTGCAGCCTTCCAGGAAACAGGACCTCTCATTCTGACTCCACAGCAGCGATGGAGGTGCACTGCTGGTCCCGGAAGACCAGTGCTGCGTGAGACCAGACCACCCACACTACCCCGTTCTTCCTGCTTCCCACCAGGGGCCTTTCAGACCGAGGGACCTCACACAGCAACAACAGGAGGCTTAGTGTGAAGGTGGCAACTGACAATAATGGCGAACTGTCAACAACAGTCCCCAGAAACAACGTCCAACAGCACTTTCAGTGTCTCCATTCACCCTGGGCTTCCATTTCCTCCTGGATTCCCAGGCACGCACGCGCCTGACAGCTTCCGTTAACGCAGTGACTTCCCAACAGCTTCTCTGCTTCAGGTTTGGTCATCTTTACCATCGGGAGGCCGAGGAAGATCAAGGCAATGCAAGCATTTCCTATTCAGCAACACTAAACTGGGTGCCGTGAAGCCTCTTGCCCCAGACAATGCGCTTTCTCCTCCCCTATCAATGTCCCCCTTGGTTTTCTGCTGCAAGACCAAGTCCACATACATCCTGACAGTCTGAGAGCACCTTCTCCCTGCAAATGTCTCCTGCAGTGCATCGGCTGTCCACTCTAGTTGGGTCACTCCTGTTTCTCCGGCTCCCCAAAGCACCCCCCAACAAGCTCTGCACACTGCAAGCATCAGACCCAGAGGCAGGCACATCAGACTGAGATGAGTGTTTCCTGAAAGACACATTTCACTCGGGAATCTTGTGCGACTCTTGTGGCCTCAACTATTCCTTAGGAGTTATGCTTGCAAAAATAATAGCCTTGAATATAAACAAGCTCAAGCCAGTCACATAACAGCAGACCTTTTGCTTGAATGAAATTGGTAACTGAAAATAAATTACACGAGTGACCTGTTGCAATTAAGAACCTATGATAACCTTGAGTATAAGGGAAGGGATCATTCTGAGACTGGGGAGAGATGGGAGGGAGGAATCTTCATCTGATACGTGGACACAGAATCAGGTACATTTTCTCAGTCAAGGGAACCAGAAAGAAAAAGGAGGTGAAAAATGAAGCCAGTACCTTAATCTTGGCTGCTTCCAAGGCTTTCTTGCCGTCCCAAGCCCAGCCTCTCTTTGTAAAATAGTTGACCGTGGCAAACTCAATCAGCGCAGAGAAGACGAACGCGTAGCACACGGCAATGAACCAGTCCATGGCGGTGGCATAGGCCACTTTGGGCAGGGAGTTGCGAGCGCTGATGCTGAGTGTCGTCATGGTCAGCACTGTGGTCACCCCTGCAAGGGCAAAAGGGAGGAGTGGAGAAGGGGAGCGGGTCAAGAGAGGCCGTGGTCCCAGCACACCGCCACTCAGCAGAACCGATGAAGACGCAGAGACGCCGGCTTACTTTAGCCCAGCCTGCCGGACAGCTGCGGCCTCCGTGGAAATGCTGCGGTGACCACAAAGAAAGGTCAGGTTTTGGGGGGACAGATGCTGCCTTAGCACTGGAGGTTATGGGCCACTTCTGGGCATCTACTAACTATCAGGCTCTGACCTAAGCTGCGTTTCGAAGTGTTCTTTCCCCATTTTCCAGAAAGGAGCTTGAAGATTTAAAGACGCTTAGCAAGATGCCCACATCTGCCCCGTGCCACAGGGGACGAGCACCTTTGGAGTCAGGTCCACGGACGCTGAGTCCGGTCAGCCCCCTGGTGTGTACCCTGCCTCCCTTCTCCCAGCACTCTGGCTGCTGTGTGTGCACCAGCGTGGGGGATGTGACTGTCATACACCCGCGGGGGGTCAGCTGTAAGAACACCCTGAATACTCATGCACAGAACTCCTAGCCTCACACTGTGGACTTATTTACACAAGTATCTGAGATAAAATGAGGCCACTGGGTGGCGAGCGATCATATGACTACGCTCTTCAAAAAGGGGGAAATCTGGAGAAAAGCATACACACAGGTCAACTCAGGTGAGTACCAGAGGTGTGAGTCAGGTCTCAGCAACCAAGGAGGGGGCCGGGGCCACGTTCTCCTCGGAGCCCGCAGGAGGAACTGCGCTTGCCTATATCCTGACCTTGGACTCCCAGCCTTCCGAACTGTGAGTCATAGACTTCTGCTGTCTGAGCCGCCCGGTGGAGGAATTCTGTTACGGAAGCCACAGTATAGAATCAAAGGATGGGAAATCACTGGGGCCACAGCGGTGCTGAGTTTTTGTGCCATCCCATCCTTCAAATGCATTTGTATGCGCTTATCAAACATGGAACCCAGCATGGGATTAAGACTTGATGAGACATCAGTTCACACTGTGATTTGGCTGTTTTTGTTTTGTGTCGTTTTGTTGTTCAGGAATCCAGCCAATCACTGTGCACGTGAGTTCTGTGCATGACCTTAAATAGGCCTATTCCATCTTCTTGGGTCCTTAACATCCTAACATGCACCATGAACTCCAACAGGAAACAGACTATGACAGACACTATTTTCATATATTTTCCACCATGTGGTGGATTAACTAACGGTCAACTTGTAACCCCCAGCGGAACTGAGTCAGCGTGGTTCCGGGTGCGGAGGGCCCACCTGAAGATTGTTGCCAATAGCAAAAAATGAGAACTGGGAAGGGTTGGTGCTGTTGATTCTCCTGGAGGAGCTTGTTGTGCTGGATTTCCTGATATGAACTCAGCTGTTCTCATCAGCAGGGCAGCTCTGGACCTCGTGGTCCCTGAGGGCTGTAGTTCTTTTTGGAGTGGCCCTGATCCATACCTTGAGTGTGACTTCCTGGCTCCAGTGCAGACCTCTCAGCCTGTTTGCACAAACCCATCACCTGGCTGGCGGAGACTTTCTACCTTCTACCACTGACTTTTGGGCCTGCTCAGTGTAAACACTTGATACAGACTTACACGAGACATTGTCATGGGCTCTAGGTCTTTAGCTGGACTTGTGTAGGACACTGCTGTGGGATCCAGCCTGCAGCTGGATTCTTTGGGTCTCTAGTGTGTGGACACATCTCCTGCACTCTTTTGCATTTGACTCTCTGGGTGACTAGTATCAAACAATCCTATTACAGTCCTGTATTAAACTGCTTCCCTAGAGAACCCTGGCTATAATAATCAGCTGCCCACTAAATCGCCCTGAAGATTGTATGAGGTCCTCAACCAGCAGAGACTGCTCCGCCCTGAGCCAATGTCCACATCTTCCTAAAGGTCCTGGAGTCCAATCGGGGGCACATGGGCTGGGTGTGTTGTTGGCATGGAGGCGCCCGGCCTTCACCTATAAAGTCTATAGTCTTTTGGGGCTTCTTGCACACGGTGGGGAGTTTTCAAAATGAAACACATGAAAACGTCTCCCTCCTTTAGAGAGAAAACTGCAACAAGAAGAGCTAATGTGAAGTGCACCTCACGGCACAGGAGGCTGGAGGGTCCCTGCTGAGCTGCACAGAGCCTTCCAAGTCTTCTCCTGAGCTGGATGACGCTGAGCGCTGTGGTCTGGCTGAGCCTGGAGGCCGGTCCCGATCACAGTGCTGCTGGGAGGTGGTGGGACCTTCAGGACGTGCTGCAGTCACTGAGGTCCTGCTCCTGGAGGGATATTAGGACCCTGCCCCCCTCTCCATCTCTCCCTTTTTCTACCCCTTCCTGGCCGTGGGGTGAGGAGTTTTCCTACACATTCCCACCATAATGTGCTGCCTCACCACAGGTCTCAAGGCAACAAGAACGGACCTTAAACTGAAAGCTTCAAACCGTGGGTTAAGATAAGCACTTTGTCTTTTTAATTGGTTACCTCAGGTATTTTGTTATGGTAAGGGAAAGCTGACTAAAGCAGTGCGTATAAGAGGGTCGATGATGCCCAACCACATCCATGTCCACTTCCCTGTGCCCAGGTACCCTCAAAGTGAAAGAGTTTCCTGGGATTAGTATCTGATGGGCATAAGTAATGTTCCAGGGGCTCAGTACATGTACTTGCCCTTCAGTGACCCTGCAGATTGGTTCCAGGAACCCCGTGAAATCTACAACCTATTGATGATCAAGTCCCTTATAGAAAATAGCAAAGATTATTTGCATATAATTTATGTACATTCTACTGTTCACTACAGATCATCTCTGCAGGACTTACAACGTCTAAGGCAATGCAAATGCCATGAAAATACTTATTATAGGCAATAATGTATCTTAAGCAATAATGACAAGGAAAATGGTCTGTACACATTCGTTAAAAATTCAACTTTTTCAGCCAACAGGGGCTGGTTGAATCTGAGGATGCAGTGCTTGTGGTTACAGGGATGACTGTGTGTGTGTTTAATTCAACATTATCCTATACTATGTACTGACTGCTATTTGATGGTTAATTTTCAAGTGATATACACATTTCCAAAGCAACCACTGCATAACTTGCTAAGTAACTACAAGCATTGCAAAAATACTATCATGAAATCTCACATAAGACAAGCATGCATTGGCAATTTCAAACCTTACAAGAAAGATGACCAGAGAAAGGTTTTCAGAATGGAGATAATTATCAAGCAAACCATATATTCTCATTCAGGGTGAAATCCTATCTGCTATTCCAAAATTTAAATGTTTAACTAACTAGTTAATTTGGCTCCCACATCAAAAAATGGAGAGGTACCACTAGGAGCTTGATGACTGCATTAGTCAGGTTTTTGTCACTATAATAAATTAATTGAGACAAACAACTTGAGAACAGGACAGGTTTATTTTGTCTCACTGTTTTGGGGGTCTCAGACCAATGCAAGTTGACCCTGTGCTTCTGAGCCACAAGGTAGCATCTCCTAGCAGGTGGCCCGTGGAGCAGCAAGCTGCCCACCCTCGCATGACAGAAAGCAGAGAGGCCCAGACCCCAGCTCCCCTTTCAATGGCAGAGCCCAGCAACCTGTTTCTGCTGAGCTCCGAATCCTAAAGGCTCCCCCATCTTTCAAAATCCCCAGAGCTCTCCCAGCACTCGGGAGACTGAGGCAGGAGGATCGCTGTGAGTTCAAGGCCAACCTGGACTCTGTAAGTGAGTTAAAGACCAGCCTACATTACATAACGAGACCCTGTCTCAAAAAACAAAACAAAACAAAACAAAACAAAACAAAACAAAACAAAAAAACAATCCCCAGAGCTGGAGATCAAGCCTCTAATGCAAAAGTCTCCAGGACATTTAACGTCTGCACTGCAGCGTGGCAGTGGACTTTTGTTGCTTTGGTGTGATTAGGATCAATCACAAAACACTGCTGTCCGGGCCTGGCTGGGGGACACTCACCAAAAACTGTTCTGGCAGGCACAGATTCTCTGTTTAGCCAAAAGGACACCTGGGACAAGATCACTGTCATTATGCAGGGAAGGTAAGTCTGGATGACGAAGTAGCCAATCTTCCTCTTCAGGTGAAAGTGAGCCGTCATAATCGTGTACTCACCTGCAGACAAGCCAATAATGCATGTTAGGGCCCCCAGGTCTCCAGAGACCTGCTCCAGGCAGAGGGGTGCATGTCTCGCCTGTCCTCACGCAGGCCTTTATTTGAATTATGTTAGTTGGAGAAAGACACATGGATTTCTCAAGCGTCCCTTTGTGGCCTCTCGACAGTCTCTGAGAGCCTCCTGACGGCGGCTCTTCTGGGGGAAAATCAGATTTGTGTGTTGACTAATCCCTGTCACAATCTCTGCAGCCCCTGCCTGCTCTGCCATCAGGATTTCAGGACTTATCTTTGCACGCAGAACTCGGAATACCACAGAGCTCTGTTGTGAGTGGACGGCTCCTTCCCACTGCCCAGCGGGGAGGCTCCAGGGAAGTGGAACAGCCCTGCACCCTGAAATCTGTGCTTGTCCTGCCCATCGGAGGGTGAGGAACAGCAACACAGGACCCTGCCCCTGGCAGCTCATCCTGCTGCTGCCCAGCAGAGACAGGCCCTCTCTGGTCTCTAGATTCGGGACATCTCCTCGGCCATGTCCCAGTGCCTTCTCTGGATCTGCCTGGCCGTGTGGAAGGCAAGTGGAGACCTGCCGTTCTTTGCTGAGAACAACGCTGTCCTGATGGTTAACTGGTAAGGAGCTGGGGCGGGCAGGCTGCTGGTGCCATGGGGTGAGGCCTGCTGACTTCTCCCTGCTACTGGAACGCGCACCTCCCCGGGGAGATGGCGAGGACGCTCTGAGAAGCAAAGGCTGGGTCGCGCTGATGTCAGGACAGCGCCCCTCAGCTCTGTGTGAGGAGTGCGCTGCACTGCACATAAACTGGGGAGCAGCAGCTTGGGGTTCCCAGAAGGCAGACCCCAGGGGGTCTGCTCTGTAAGGGGAGTGGCCGCCAGCTGCACGGACAGTGCTGGGACACTGGAGGCTGATGACAGCCCTGTGCCTTTAGAGTTCACAGCTTAGCAAGGCTGGCTGCAGATGCCCCTGCGTACCTTTGCTCACAACATAGCACACATCAGCGACCAAGAAGCCGTGAGCACGGGCGGAAAGGCCTGCCTGCCTTTTTATAAAAGGAATCCCACATTCTCCGCAGGCCTGGGAGGCACCGCGGGGTGCGCGTGGGGAAGTTTAGCATGTCCCGGGGCAGGACAGGGCGGTGGGAGTGGTGCCAGGAGGCTCCAGTGGGCAGGAAGAAACAGGCCAGAGCGGCATGGGTGCCAGCATCAGATCTTCAGGATGAACAGCACTGTCGCTCTTTAACGCTGGGACTCTGAAAGGCCAGTCTACGCCACAGCAGGGCTCAGGAACTGCTCTCTCCGTTCTTGTACTTGTTTGGAAATGGAACTAGGAAAATTAGGCAATGCTTTGAAAGAGAATTCTTCTTAGCGTGTAAACAGGAGTGGAAGCCTCAGTGATAAATTTCAAAAAGAGCTCCATAAAGACAACTCCGCACAGTGCCATACTGTGGCCACTAGTCTTCACTCCAAACTTCTGCCCTAAGGTGTTTCCACTCATTTCCGTAAAATCGGCCCAGTTTCTGCTTCCTTTCCATGCAGCAGTGTGGCCCAGCGGTGACCCCACCCCAGGCTGTCTGATGGCCTTCAGGATGCCCAGTGCACAGGGCGCAGAGCTGGGCAGGACCTGACCATGCAGCTCACGCTCTGCACCTGCACAGCAGGCTGCAACCCGAGCCCATGAGCATCCTGCCGGCTGCCAGGGTGACGGTCTCCCGCCAGCGGCGACGTGACCAAGGCCTCCCCGAGGACGCCCTCTGAGGCTCAGGTCTCACTCTGCAGTCAGGGCTCCTCCAGCCCTGTAGGCTTTTCTGCTCTGCTACAGCCGAAAACTTTTGCAGCCCTAAAGCCTCACTTCTACCACCTGGCGGCCACCAGCCCGGCTGTCTGACCACACAGCCTGAAGGCCCCGGAGGCCAGCTGCCTGCTGCCCCTGGGAGCCCTTGCACTGACCAGGCAAGCCAGGCTTGTGGCGCCCTCCTGGGCTCAGGCTGCCCCACCTTTGGGATTGAGAGTGTCTGCTTCTTTCTCTGTACCAACTCAGCTACTCTTTCCGTGCCGCTCAGTGGTACTTACAAATTCAGCCCCAGGAAGACTCTGAATGTGCCGAGGGAGAGCAGCTGCTTCCCTGCAGAGCCAGCCTGGTCACCCTGTGAGTGGGCAGAGTTACATAAGCAGCTCACAGGCCTGGGGCAGGGCCTGTTCCGAATGGGCAGATGCGCTGCAGACAGAGCCGGGTCTTCCCCTTGACTGCAGCTGGTCGCTCTGTGAGCAGCTGCGCTGCAAGGGGGTGCAGCAGGCCAGGGTGCTCTGTCTGTGGCCAGTGTCCCCTCTGGCAAGGGGGGTGCAGCCCGAGTCCCCCGAGGGTCCCCTGCCCACCCAGGCGCTTACCCGTGCTGGTGCTGATGTTCTCGGTACCCACTGTCTGCCCCATGAGGTGGTACTGGTTCAGTCTGGAGCCATCTTCGGCTACCACCACAGACTTGGTGGAGCCATTGGTCCAGACGTAGACGACTTCAGAGTTGGGGTATGCGTCTGTCAGGGAGGGGTGGACAGGGCACAGGCAGGAGTCAGTGTGGGCCGGGAAGACACAGAGGTGCTGAGGAAAGCAGCGCAAGAGCTGAGGGCAGTTTGGAAAGTCAAGCGTGGCGGGGCCAGGCCAGGACAGAGGCCCTACAACTCTGCTCCTTCCCACTGGAAATGGTCTGGGGCCCAGGAGCCCGGCCCTGTGCGCTGGGGGTTTTCTCTGCAGCACAGCAGGGTCGAGCCCTGCTCTCAGCCCAGCGCGCCTGCCTCCATCAGCTCTGTGACCCCGCAAGCCACTTACGGTCTGTGCCCTGTTACTTCCTCCGAATGAGGTGACACCAGGGGCCCTGCCGTGACCCAGTGTCACTCACAATGACACATATCCATGGGTGTCTCATTTTGTGGCTGGCCTGGGCCACGCTGCCCAGTAAGGAACTGTCTTGGGCCCCACACAAATTATATCATATGATATATTCGTAACAAAAATGCCTTTATTTTAAAAACGTTTTATTATGACACCTAAAAAGAGGGAAAAAGAAACAAAACCAGTGGGATATTTGACCTTGTTTTGTGAAACTGATGCACCAGCGACTGGTTCCGTCACTGCCCACACAGTCCATGGGCAAGCAAAAGGCTCAGGATCACATTAACAAGGTGAATGCTTATAACCCGGAGCGGGCATAGTACCAGCTGTCCAAGGCGACGTGCTGGCAGCCTAAAGCGGGCAGTGCTGTCCAGGAGGGAGGGTGACAGAGTGGGCGGAAACTGTTGCCTTCAGTGGCAAAAGACAGCGTGCAGATGGGATGTAGGTGTCTGACCTTAAAACCCTAAGATTATCCGGGATTATCCCAGTGGACCCGATCTAATCACAAAGATCACTCTCCAGCTGGAGGAGCTGCAGTGATTTAAAGCACAGGAAAAGGACTTGACTGGCTGGTGCTGGCTGCGGAGGTTGGGGAAAGGAGTCAGGAGCCCAGGAGAATGGATGGCTTCTCAGAGGTGACATGCCCTCAGGTGACAGCCACAGGGACATAAGGGACTCCCCACCCTGCAGGTGCACGGAACTGAAACCCAGGCCAAACCCGAATGGGCCTGGGGATTCACCCCAGATTCTGCAGACAGGAAGGCAGCTCCGTGCAGCCCAGACCACCACGATTTGTTCTCTCGAGACCCCGCCTTGAGATCACAGCCGAGGCCCCTGGACTCCTGGCAGATAGAACTGAGAGACAGCAGAAGTGCATTCGACAGGTAGATTTGTGAAAATGTGTTACTGCAGGAGTCGAGAACTAGAACAGGCAGGATGGAGAACAAACAGGAGTCACAAGAAATCCACACTTTGGAGGCGATTGACAGATATCACACTAGAAACATAAAATGAATATGGTGGCAGCACAGTGAAGGAATATCAGCCAAGAAGGGGCAGGAGACGCCTTTCCAAGAAGGCCTCGTTCAGGAGATCTGAGTCACAGGCCGCATGGCCCTCAGAAGAAAGCTGGTCTCACAGAGGGAGATGCAGGCACAGAGGTCCAGGAGGGCCGAGCCTGGGATGGCTGGAAGAAACTGCATAGGCACAGGAGACGCCGGAGCACAGGTCAGAGAAAATGTGGCCTAAAGACATTGCAGGCCTCTGACTTCTCCCGAGACTCAAAGAGCAATAGGGGGGTTTGAGCAACTCAGTGCCCTATTCTAAGGCAGCCAATCGAAGAACTACGTGGGTAGGGGGAACAGAAAACAAAGGTGGAAAAGGACCAGAAGTGGAAGATGGGATGGTGAGCAGAAGTGAAGAAGGGAGCTCACGGGTACATTTCTGTCTTCAAGCTCATCCAACAGGGGAGAATGCAGGAAGCTACGTCAGGGAGGGTGGCCAATCCCAGGGCTTGGCTTCTGGTGACACAGCAGCAGTCCTGTGTCGGAGGAGAGGCTGTGGCTGCACAAGACCCAGATCACAGGAAGGTGCCTGGGCCACCTGAGACATGTGATGTCTCCTAGTGAGTGCCAGGGAAGAGAAGAGGATGGGGCGTGGCTTCCCGGGGTTCCGCAGGGTCCTCCAGAGTTTAAAGAGAGGAGGAAGGAACAGCAGAGGACAGTCACATGCAGTACGACGGCACAAGAAATGTGCTTTCCTCAAGTCTGCGTCACAGGCTTCAGATAGCGGCCAAGGGTTGGCCAGAGGATCCAGCCAGGCCACATATGCAAGTACAGTTCCCTAGGGTCCCGCTGTCCAGCTGTCCCCCAGGTCCTGCCCTTGGTTTCTCCTGAGAGCTCAGCCACCACGCGGGGCGGTGGGGCAGAGCAACCCAACTCCAGGTTACTGAGGCCTACACCCCACTACTGAGTAGAAATCAGCCTGCAGGGGAGTAGATGAGCAGCAGAGATGGGCTCCAGGACGCTGTCCTTCAGGAAGACAGCTGCCCTGGGACTCCCGGGCCAGCCCACTCTGGGGACAGCACCTAGTGCAGCCAGAATCCAGTGTCAGAGGGAAAACCACAGCTTCTGTTCATCCGTGGCCTCAGCGGGAAGAAACCAGAAAAACGACCACAGGACCAACCAAGAGCATGTCCACATTGCTACTTAAATTCTTGTTCTATGATAAACAAGTACTCCTAACAGCTGAAAAGTAATGAAATAAGCACGTTTACAGGGACTTCCCCTCCCACAGTGTCCTCACCAGAGCTCTCCACCCTCCCCTTCCGAGGGGACACCTAATTCCATTGCTTTCTAGTTTCATATTCTGGGCAGGAGTCACTGAGAAATATATTGTCTGTCTTTACCTATTTTCCTTTCTGCAAAATCTGTTAGTGTTTTTTACCCCCATCAGATTGGTAAGTTTCTGTTATAGGTTCTGATCCATTATAGAGTATAGGTATAGTGCTTTGCTGTAGGTGTTATAAATACCTGTTTCAAATGTTTCTTTATGGTGCTACTGGGGACACAGATAAACATTAACTTTAATACTGACCTATCTATCAGACTTTCAGAAGCACTCCCAATTCTCCCTACCACAGGACACATGAGCTGCACGAGTTTTAACTCGCTGTGTTCCACAGCTGTGGTCTCAGTCACCTGGACCTCAAGTGCGTCCTTGTATTTATGAATCCTATGTTAATTTCCCACACTTGCTGCAACCACAGTACCCTCAGTTTGCTCCGCCCTGCTCCCAGGCAGGGCCACGAAAGGCTTTGCCAGGTAAGGCCGCATCATGCAGGCTGTGATCTCCCCTGGCCCCTCTGCTTCCCTCCCTTCCACCCCCTGCTTCAGTGCAAAGACAGCATCAGAACATCCACAGCCGGAGCAGTGAGGGTCACCTTCTCCTCTGCGGGGCTCCTGGCTCGCTTGGTCCTTTGTTCACTCAGGTAACTGTTAGAGTCCAGTTCTTAGGATTCTTTTATTTTAAACCTGTATGAGATTTCTGTCGGAAACCAGTGGACCTATAGACATAGGTTGTAGATTGAGGAGGCACAAGTGAGCCTCCGTCCTCTTCCCACAGACATGATGTGTCTCCTCATGTTTCAGTCCTCTATACAGAATTATCTTCCAATAAGGCAGCATTGTGTCCAACCCAGGCATCTTGCACATTGTGGTAATCAGTCTGCAGTCACTGTGACCAAACCCATGAGGTAACCATGAACCAAGAATAAAGGCCTACTTTTGCTCATGGCTTCAGAAGTGTCCACCCAGGGTTGCTTGGGCCTGTGGCGCCACACTGCATCACAATGGGAGCAGGTGCCCGGACTTTAACCTCTCAGTACTGGGGAGCAGAGACACAGAGCAGTCTGCGCCAATCTCCCTTCAAGGGCAGGCCCCAGAGAGGGCGCCTCCTGACCCCAGGACCCACCTCCTTGGGTTCCAGCACTGCTCAATAGCGCAAGGCTGGAAACCAAGCCTTCACCCATGGGTCCTTGGGGAACAATCAAGACCCAAATCACGGTAACCAACTGTGGTAGACACTCTGTCCAGATGTGTGATGCTCTTTCAAAAATTTAGAGACTCTGAGTCCAGATGGGGTCAGAAGCACGAAAATTAGCAGTAAGACCCCAACTGATCTGCCCGTGAGTAAGATCCTAACAGAAAGGAGTGGGGCAGCTCCTGTGACAGCAGCTTCTGAGGGACCACGGAAGTCGTGCTTTGCTCTCCTTATGACGGGACATGGAGCGACACTCTGCCCTTTCCTTTAAGTGGTCTGCCTTTCTGTTTTCGAGTGTGAGGCGATACAGAGAGGCACTTCCATATGCACAGCACTGGCTCTGCCCTGATGCAGTGCATCCTGTGGAGACCCCTCCCTTGGGGAGCCGCGTGTCTCTGGGGGGTGAACACACTGTGGAGTGACATGGCCTTATCCCTAGCAAGTGGCTTTCTGATCCTGTGGTCACCACCAGGCATATTCTGGTCCTCTCATGGCTCCCCGGTTCCGGGTCAGTGACAGTGGGATTTTCCTTCCACCAATGCAACGCTTCAGAACTCCGAGTGATGCGTGGCCAGGGTAACTCAGACGCCCTGGAGCCCGGCCAGGCTGGGAGAGTGGCTCCGGCAGGGAAGGGACAAGGCGTCGTCCTCTGGGTGGGAGACGCCCCCACTTGCTGTTGCATGGCCTAGGCCCTGTGCACCTGCTCTTGTCTTCCCAGCTCCCCTTCCCTGCATCAGGGAAACCTGCTGCTCCCTGCAGCTGCTTACTGTGCTACCTTTTGCCCTGATGTGGAACTCTGATAAACATAACACCTAGCTGCCTGTCTTAGTTACTTTTTACTTGTCACTGAGACAAAATACCTGATGCCCAAAGTTGGGAAAGGAAAGGTTTATTTCTTACAGTTTTTGGAGGTTTCAGTCCATACTCAATTGGCTCCAAGGCAGGGGGGCATGGCGGGGCCGTAGTTCATGGCGGCTGCAAAGAGCAAGGTGGAAACCAGCAAGAGAGAGACACACATTCTTCCTGCCATTACATCACATCCTGGCTCCACCCCCTAGGAGGGTGTAGCACTGACACCAAGCACTAGACAATGAACCACTCACAAATGCACAATGCAAATGCATGAGACCTGGGGGCCACCAACATAAACCATGACATTCCACCCCTGGCCCCCAAAGACACATGCACATCCTTTATACAAAAGACATTTAGTCCATCTCCAAGAGTTACCAAAGTCCTAACATTTTCAGCATTGCTGAGAAGTCTAAGTCCCAAGTCTCCTCTGATATCTATGGCAAACTCTTAACTGTAACCCCCTGTGCAAATGAAACAAGGTTAAACATTTCTGATATGCAAAGGCACAAGAGAAACATTAGTATTCCACAAGTTACAAACAAGGGAATACACAGCATTGGAAACAAAGCAAGTCCAACATCCAGCAGGATGAACATTAAGTCCTAGAGTTCCATGCTCAGCATTTGAAGCAATCTGGTTGCAAGCTCCAAAAGGCTTGGGTGATTCCACCCCCCAAGGCACTTCCAGGGATTTCAGCTCCCACAGTTTCTCTCTTAAACCCTTTCTGCCCACTTTTTGCAGCTTTCCTTGAGTGATCCACATTCCTGGCTTTTTCAAACTTCTGGGGTCTCCACTGCACCTTTGGCTTCAACCTTACATCTTTACATATTGCCCTCTCAGGGGCACACTGCTTGGCCTCCCAGGCCCTTTGCAATCGAGGTGGAAGCCATCTTATTCTCAGAATTTGTGCATTTTCCTTGCGCCTAAAATCAGAACCATGTGGATGCCACCAAGGTTTGCTGCCAGCTGGAGCAGTAGCCAGGATTTTTTCTCTCTTGGCTGTAGGGGTCCAGTGCCTGGATTGCTGAGCTCTGTTTACCTGATTGTGAGGAAAAGCTTCTCTATGTTGCCACCATTCTGGAACCTCATGTGGTCTCTGTTGCCATTTTGGAGCAGGGTGCTCTGAAGCATTTTCCTCTGAGAAAATTATTTCACTTTTGCAGTTTTGAAGCTGCAAAGGATGGAGACCCACTGCTTCCTGGGATGCCCCATGGCCATCTTTTTTATTTCTGTGTTACTTCTCAGCAATTGCAGTCTCAGCTCTATCTTTACAATCTACAGCTTTACTGGAGTTTTCCTTCTGGCCAAACTCACAGTGTTTTAAATTATCCTGCTGGGCTCTTCGCTCTTGATTTGCAACATAGATCTGGCTAAAAACCCCCAACAACAGCCATGCCACAGCCTCAACATTCGACTGCCTTGAAATTTCCTTTGCCAGATTAGTCAGTCTATCACCCTTAATCTCAGTCTCAGGCAAAGTCTCTGGGCAGGCGCAAAATGCAGACAAACTTTCTGCCAAGCCATAACACACATTGTGTGGAGTCCAACAACCAATGCAGTCCTCCTTCCCAGCAGAAACCCTGCAAGCCTGGTCTTTACCATCAGGCCTTTTGGTCTCCTGAGCTCTGACCAGAATCTCCTCTACAGAACAGCCTAAGCTGCTCCAGCTCTGTGCATCCAGGCAACATGTCCGATCCTTTCCAAACTCTGCCCACAAGCCATTTCCAAAGCCTCTTGAAAAACATGGTCAGGTATAGTCACAGCAATGACTCCACTCCTGGTACCAAATTCTGTCTTAGTTACTTTTTACTCATCTCTGAGACAAAATACCTGATGCCAAAGCTGGGAAAGGAAAGGTTTATTTCTTACAGTTTTGGGAGGTTTCAGTCCATACTCAGTTGGCTCCAAGGCAGGGTGGCATGGCGGGGCCGCAGTTCATGGTGGCTGCAAACAGCAAGGCAGAAGCTGGCAAGAGAGAGGGACATGCCTTCTTTCTGCCATTACATCACATCCTGGCTCCATCCCTAGGAGGGTGTAGCACTCACTCTCTCAATTCAAGTGCTAGACAATGAACCAATCACAAATGCACAATGCAAATGCATGAGGCCTGGGGCCACCAACATAAACCATGACACTGCCTCTGACCATCCAATAGCAGAACCAAAGAGCAGGCTGGACACTTGTCACACACATTGTTCTGGCGTACATCTCCATTTCCCTTGAGACTACTTGCCCTGCACTGCCACTGATCTCTTCCAGATGTGCAAATCCTTAGGGGGAGGTTGGGGACAGGAGAAGCAAGCCCTTAGTTTCATGGCCATTCAGAATCCATAAGTTTGAAATGATTCCAACATTTACTACCAGAGCAACTTTGACCAACCTTTTAGCTCTTTAAGCCTCTATTTTGCCGTCTATAATTTGGGGAAATAGTACCACATCCTAATTGTCTCAGTGACCATAAAGTGTTTATACCAATATTAAGTATTCAATGGTCATCTGACACAGATAGGTGCTTAGTTAATAGTAGCTACAATAAGTGTAAGTGTATGCTAAGAAGCATATTTGGTGTCAAATCCAGTGTCATAAAAGGCTTTCCTACTAGAATTCACTTTTTGTCTTCTTTTCTGAATCTGGGCATGGAACACAGGGCCTGGCACATGCTAAGCCTGCATTCTACCTCTGCCCTTCATCTGCAGCTTGAGTTTATGTTTTAATTATTGGTCTAAAGCAGATCCATTCTTTGAAAATGGTGGTTAGTTTCATGTCACAGACTGTGTGAGGACACATGAGAACTGCCAGTTGTCAGGTCTCTACTACTAGGTGTTAACTGCATATGACATTGAAGAAATGCAGATTAGAATGTAACAGCAATCAGGATATCTATGATTGGAAAGTGCAGACAATTTAAGTTCTTCTAAAGGCATCTCTAGCCTTTATTTCTTTTCTAAAACCAGAATAGGAGCCAGCACAGTAACTATCTCAGGAGATCTGTCACACATCACCTTTGTGACCATGGGCTGGAAAATAAGTCAATACCTGATACATCAACTGCACGATACAGATAAGAAAGCTCTGCCTGACACATTTCTATAGATAGGGCATCTCAAATGGTCTACTGGGTACCCAGGATCCCTGCTTTAAGTTCAACAGATAACCGTAGATTTAGAGGGTTTTGCACACCCTTGGCTTTGTCCAGAATACACTGAGAGGCAAGTGAGCCATCAGAGGTGAGATGAGGAGATACCACACCTGTCCTCTTAACAATCACAGCAGAGGATTCAAATTTGCCGGCCCTGAGGCCCATCTGCAGCCCACAGTGGAGGCCTAGGAAAATCACAGGGCACCTAAGGAAAAGACTCAAAGCAGTGGTGCTTTTTAGGTTTCTGGACTTTAGTGGGGCATGACTGGAAAAGAAGGAAAGGGCTGTCTTGCTTCCAGGAGAAAGGGTGCTCTGCCGGGTAACAGGAGCAGAAGCAAGGCAGGAGGCCACGATGCATAGGGGAAACCCCTTTCTTAATTTTCTAACCCCCAATTCACTGTTTTACCTTCAAACCAGCAGCTCCTCCTTTCGGTTACTTCCAATGTCCTCGTGGAGACAGACGTTCCAAGTTACACAGGCTCAGTATCCCGGATACCTGCGAATGCTCTCTGTCTTTCACACTGTGAATCTGGCCTCCACCCGCTCTCCGATCATCTCTCCCACCTGTCCGATAGGGATTCCATGCTCTTGGTTCCACCTCCACATGCAGATTTCAATACATCTGCCTTCTGTTCCATAAACATTGTCCACTCTGCCTTGTACTTTTAAATGCCATTTTGTCATTCCCCAAACGAGGCTTCCTCTTTTTAAAAATGTATTTTTAACAGACAGATAATAATTGTGTAAATGTATGGAAAACGATGTGACACTTCAACTTACATTTCCTTCAGAGAAAGAATCAAGATAATTAACATATCTATCATCTCACTAACTTACAATTTTTTGTGATGAGAATGGTAAACATCAATTTTGGCAATTCGAAATATAGCATACAATATAACTAGCTGCAGATACCACAAAGTGCAAAACATCACGAAACCTCATTCCTGCAGTGTGACTAGAATGATGTACACTTGCGCCAACATCCGCTCTTCGCTTGTTTTCCCCTCTCGATGCCCAGCCTCTGAGGCCAACCACCATCCTCTTTGTTTCCATGTATAAGTGAGGTTACAGATAGCATTAGTTTTTCTGAAATTGGCTTGTTTCAGTGAGGGCTTCTCATTTGGTTCAGCACCTTGACTAACATACCATTACTTATTCATGTTTGCCATCATTTCTATTTATGATTTCCTCTACTCAGATCTTACCAGTTTCAGTTCAAAACATAACCCGCGTGATGAGGTTTCTCGTTTGTGATCCCAAGAGGATTTTAGCTACACAAAGACAGGCAGCTCCCTGATCTGGTTGTGTGCGTCACGAGCTCTGTGGGGGGAGATTACGGCTCCTGCTGTGGCACCGGCTCAGCGCTCGCCACCTGCTGTGGACAGAGCCACGGTGTCCCTCCAGAACTCATGGTGGAAACCGGATCCCACCTGTGAGGGTGTTAAGCAGTGAGCCTATCGGAGGGGATTAGGAATGTGAAATCAGTGCCTGTATAAAGGGTCCAGACAGGTGACTTGCCACTCCAATGGCATTTGAAATTACAGTGCCACGCCAGTCTTCCATGTGGAGAAAGATGGTCTCCAATGGACATGAGACGTGCTGGCAACTTCAACTTGGACTTCACAAATCCCAGAACTGTGAGGAAAACTAGATGTTGTTTCTAAGTAACCTGATTTGTGGTGTTCTGCTTTAGCAGTCCAAACAAAGACAACACTCAAAGTGTCTTCAATAGCCATTATCACAGCCCATTCGGGTCCTCTTGAGGAACAGGAAGGCTCTTTGGAGTCCTCTTCAAAGGGCACTGATGCCACTCTTGAGGCCTCCACCCCCAAGGCCCAGTCACCCAAAGGCTGCAGCTCCCCACATAGAAACCTTTGGCTTAGACTGCAACGCATAAGAGATGGAGGCGGGGTGTGCAAAAACAGGCAGCCGTGTCAATAATCAAGGTCACCTGAGCCATCAGCATGCCTTTGGAACGGTCTGGACTCAGGCACAACACAGAGAAAACTGCTTGTGTTTCTGAGGTCGCACAGAAGGTGACACAGGCACTTCAGGCTCTCGGTGACCTGGGTTCCACATCAGACGTGCTCGGGCTGAGCCACTGAGGGTCCTGGGGGCAAAGACTGCAGCAGCAGAGTCACAGCTCCCCAAGTCCGAGTGGACTGGCCGCTCACTGCGATGACCCTGACCCCTGGTGCCTGCAGTGCTTCCCGCTGGATGCCCACCAGGAATCCCCCACCTTGAACATTTTCATGAGCAGATGTAACCTCATGCCTTAATCTAATAATGAGTGAGTCGCTTCACAAGTAAATGAACAAAGGAACCCTAATTGTCTTTCTTTTCCAAACAGTTTTGATGTCTTTAATCACTTACTTCCACACAGAAGCCACATCATTATTTTTAAGGAATTTCCTCTTAGACTAGGAAATAGCCTCAGTAAGCAAGGGGCGATTCCAACATTCACTTGAATTCTTGAGAGGAGAGGCAGCGATAATAGAAATGTCTGTTAATTCACTTCTGCATTGACAAAACCAGAGTATGTGGGGCATGAGAATCAGGACACATATTTGCATCCCTTCATCTCCTAAGAGCAGAGAACTGTTGAACTGTGTGATTTCAAACTCATTACACTACTGCAGGTGGCCTCTGTGCTCAGATGCCACAGGTTTAAGCGAATAAGTTGCCCAAGCATCTATTTTTAGTAAATCCAAAAATTAAAAGAAGAAAGAAAAGCAGGTAGTTGAATAGTATTTCTTCTCTTAAAATTAATATACCCTGAAATGAATCATGGAAATTGAAAAAAGGCAACATCTGTACAGTTTTCTAGTTCTTGGACAATGGCACACAAGCATAATATACAAAGAAAATTCTTCTAGTGATTTTGAATATTATAGTGATGATATTAAAAGCAAATACTAATCAATAATCGACATCAGAATTGAATCAAACCCATCATCAAAATATCGAGTAGACAAACAGAAATTTGGTGTGGCAGTTTGAAATTTCTATGAAATTCCAGAAGTGTCCTGCTGAATTGATATGGTATCAATCTCATTTCATATTTCTGAGTGTAGAAGGTGAGGAAATCCAATTGGGTGAGCATCGTGGCTCTGAATGGGATGAATGATTTAACTGCAGCTTGCTGTGCCTGTCAAACAGATATAATTTAATGTAGAAAATTGGGTTGTAACATTTTTTTACTGAAAACAAGGAAACAAGCAAATACATTTCCAAAAAATGAAGAAATCTCTGTTATGCTGGCAAATGTGGACAGAATCAAGTTTATAAACTGAGGTATCACTGTAGAGTTGTATGGTTCATCTGACCCCCTATTCAAGGTAACCACTGAAAAGGTGCCCAGAGGTCAGGGAACCCGTGAAAAACTGAAATTTCAACAAAGATGTGGATAACATAAAAAGTACCAAACAGATATAATGGTGATCAGTAATAACTGAACTGAAAATTTTAATGAATGAACCCAATAGCAGCCTAGATTAAGTGGAAGGGCAGAATATCAGTGCACATGAATACAGGTAACTGGAGTAAAGAAAGCTTAAAAGACTTACGAGGTAGTACTCAATGACAAAATGTGTGGTGAAATTTCAGAAGAAGACAGAAGGGACAGGAAAGGACATTCAAAGAGTTAATTCCTAAAAATTTTTAGATCTAGAGAAGGAAATGCACAATCACATCCAGACAGGAGTCCAAAGAAGCAAAACTCAAAAAAATTCGCACCCAGACACATTATAAATCGATTATCAAATGTCAAAGACAAATGTCACATCACACAGAACCAAATTCTCCTGAAACAATGTGGAATCGACTCCCAAATTTGAAAAGTACACAAGAAAAATGACTTGTTAAGTTATACTCATGTCTATAAGACCACAAGTGGATTTTTAATCAGAAACCCTGCAGGCCAGCAGGAAGTGGGAGAATATTTTCAAAGCTTTGAAAGAAGCTTACAGAGGCTAACTGTCTTGCCCAAAGTTGCTCAGTGAAGCAACAGGATCGCCAGGATTCAAACCGACACAGAGCTCATGCTTAATTCAAAGAACGCATGCGGTTTTCCAAAATGACAACTTTAGACCAAGTGCGCAGGCAGATGCCTTTAATCTCAGCTACTTGAGGGCAAGGAAAGAGGATCCCAAGTCCAAATCTAGCCTATGCGACCCTGTGAGCCCTGCCTCAAAATAAAAAATAAGAAGCGCTGGGGATGTAGATCAGAGAGGGCACTTGCCTAGCATGCTGAGGTCCTGGAAGCAGAGAGGGAGGAAAGGCAGGGTAACACAGCATGAACAAAACAAATAGGAAGGAAAGAAAAGACCAATTGCAATCCTTCTCCAAATAGAAAATCACCCAGGAGGAGGATGACGCTGCGGACACTCACCCGGGGCGCTGTGACCATCTGCTTGGGGTGGCTTCAATCCAAGGGTGTCAACTAGCACGAGGTGAGTGAATACCTCACGTGCTCTGATGTGAACAATTTGCTCAAGGAACACAAGTTTTTCATGTGCTGAATGTTCTGGATAAGCAGTGACTACGAACATGACAGACAAGGTCATCGGTCTTTTGCGACATTGTAGAGGAAGTGAGTGAACACAGTGATGACTGCAATGCAATGGAGGAAGTTATGGGCTCCGTGTGTATGAAAAACTGGGAGGCCACAAGGGGAGGTGACTGCAGACACCCACAGACCTTCTGAGCTGTGAGAAACAGGGGGAGACTTTCAGGTGAAGATCTGAGGAGAAACCCTCATCAGGGAACATTCTAGATTGTTCTGGGGCTCCTCAGGCATTACTTCAGTCTACCTTGATCTGTGTTTCATGCCAGCAGGCCCTCCTGTTACCATTTTACCATTTTACCTGTTACCTCCCCAGTGGGAGAGGACAAACCACTCCACAGTCTCCTCACAGAGACTGCGTCACACACACAGAACCAGATTCTCCTGAAACAGTGTGGAACTGACCCCCAAAGACCAGCCAGGGCTTCCTTGGGAAGGTGACTTACAGCTGCCGAATTTCAGGGGACAAGCGTGGGCGTCCATCGGGAAGTCTTCAAGTTGCATGGGGCACTCAGCGGAGATGGTCAAGCTGAAAAACAGGAGGAGATCTTCAAGTGACTCACTGACTGGCCATCTGCCGAGCAACCATCTTGTCCCGGAAAGCCACACCCATACTTACTTTAACTAATTATACCTAATCTCCTAAAGCACTGTGACTCAGTTCCATGACGCTCTTGCCATAGAGGAGCACCACTGAGACGTGAGGCTAAAAGGCTGGATATACTCTGGAGATCTGTGGTTTGACCTGCATGTGCCTGGACACAGATTACTGTTCAGGAAACTATTTCAGATGCCATTAAAGTTATTTATTGTTTGTTGCCTGACTTTTAACCACCATCTAAAAACCTAAAAAGGCTAAAAAGACACACATGTCCTAACAGTCTACAAGCTCAAAAAAAGTAAATGTAGGATAAATGTGCAAATTCTTATCAGAACCTGGCTACATGCATTGTTTAAGGCTGATGTGAAACTGAAGAGCCAGTTTGTTTTACAATAGCCAGTGTACTGACTCAAACTTACTAGTTTTTAATTCAAATGATAACAACACGGGTCACATCCCCCTCATCATTACCAAGTATGACAGGAAGGTGACAGGCGCTGTGCTGAGCGCTTCACCTGCAGTGACACACAGGACAGCGCACAGTGAGCTCTGCGGCCGTGGCCGCCCCGGGCGATGGTGCAGGGAGCCGGGCTCTCAGCGAGGAATCAGGCTCAGACTCAGCGGAGCCGTGAACATAGCCGAGGCTGCCGGGCCTGGCTGCAGAGGGTCCCAAAGGCCCCGCCTCTGGGCACATGGCCACGGGCTGCACGCCGTAAGAAGCAAGCGCATGTGTGCAGTGGCCACACTGGGGTGTGCTATGGGCTGCAGGGCCTTGGAAGTCGGCCCCAGAGGTTCACATGCTAGAAGACCGGTGCCCAGTGTGGACATGGAGTTCCAGGACCATTAAGAGCCGCAGCCTAGCAGAAGACGCTTAGTGGACTTGAGGCGGGACCCTTCCCTGGAGGAGAGTGGCCAGGCCCCTGCTGACGGAATGCAGTGAGGGTGGAGCCCTCTCCAAATCCAAAAGGACAGACGGCCAGTTAGTTCCTACTTGCGTACTGTGTAGCGCTAGCACTGTTCTGCAACACAGCTTGTACCAAATCAAGCTGTAGTGCGACAGTGTGTTATCATTGGTAGGAAATGAAGACACAAAAGCTGTATAGAAGGCACAGGCCTGCCACGCTCAGGTTCAGCCTCTTGGGAACCCAGAGCCCCACGGCAGCACAGACAAACCCTGCTTCCCAGAAAATCCTCTGAGCCCCGCCTCTCTCTGCCTGAATCTTGCTACAGTTCTTAGGTGCTTGCTCAGGATCTGGAGAGTCAGAGATGGTGCACACCACCTCCTTCGGCACCTGGGTGTGACCGCACAGCCCTGGGAGATGCAAACCTGCCCAGCAAAAGTGGGCTGTTTAACCCACAGGGAGAATGGCGCTCCCAGGAAGCCGAGCACAGCAGACCCCCCCACGCGGCTCAGGAACTGGCCTGGGGAGCACTGGCTGTCAGGTCGGTAAGAGCCGGGGTTCATTCTGGTAAACCTACCCCCGAGAGGCAGGAGGGGAGTCAGATCACCTCCCAGGGTTAGAGTTGCCCAAGTAAGGTTCCCTAAGAGCAAAACTGTAACCTAAGGTGCTGGGCACGAGGAGCTGGGTCCCAGGTGGCAGGCTGGTAGCATCCTGGGACTGCCTGTGAATGAGATAGGCAACAGAGAGGCCTCCACCTGAGGAAAGGGCCCGAAAGAGGGCAAAGAGCACTGGGATGACCAGGCAACCGCGTGCAGGAACCAGGGTGGTAAAAACCCACCATGGAGACTGAGTACTGCTTTGGTGGTTGGGTTATTCTGCCCCTGTCCCAGAATGGTCTCAGGTGAGACAGCAACCCTGGGTGAGGTTGAGATGATTTCGGGTGAAATCAGAAGTAACCAAAGGCAAGATATCTTGGTACGCCTTGGAGCCTGAGCTGTGGGACAAACGGAGTGGGAATGAATATACTCCCAGCCAGGGCAGATTAGGGAGTTAAGGGGCTTCGGGAGCAAAACGCCCTGACTGTTCTCTCAGACTGAAGGATTTAAAATGACAACCTGACAAACAGAAAGCCCAGATGATAAGATATTCTTGTTTCACTTGATCTTGAACACCCATCCTTGCTCTGTCTTCTGGTCAAAGTTCAGATCTGATGAAGGCTGGGTTTACTGAATTGAATTTGTTACTGATAGAGACCTGGATCTCAAGAGGAAATAAGTGACTCCCTAAATTGGCAGCAAGGACCCATTGTCTTCTTTGCCCTGCAAACGCAGAGGCTTGGTAAGAAACAGAAGGATTCACCTCCAGTCCCCTCCTCCACATGGGAGCCTCTGGAGCCCCTTCCCCAGCCCGCAGGCCCCAGCACAAGGAGAAAATGAACAAGGTGCCAAAAAGATGTTCAAAATCTGCGGTCTCCCCAAAGACTAAAGAGGGATCTCAGTCCCTCCATCCCTTGAGGAAAGTTGCCTTGGTGAGGAGAAGAAAAATCAGGTCACAAAGCTTAGCTAGTGGATACATTTACTTTTGGCTTCTGATTTAAATTGGTAGTTTTGTTGAATTAATAGACTTAAAGTATTTCTTATGGGTAGTCAATGTTTATAATCACAGTTAACCTGCTCTTCTCCCGGCTCTGCTGATGATAAGAATACTGAGTCAAGTTCCTAGACAGCCTGTTGGCAGCCAGTCAAGCTCAGAGCTGTAATGATCTATGACCAAGAGAGAAAGAAAAAATTACAATTACTACAGCGAGGGGTGAAACCTGATGCTGACAGTTCTTCCAGACGAAATGCCCATTTCTCTAGTGGGTAGGACGTTTTGCTGGTATAGGCTATTTTTACCATTCAGACCTGAGCTCCGCATCATGAAATCCCTGGATTTGCACCTAGTTTCTCATGCCAAGGACAGATCCGAGAGACTTACACACATAACACGCCGACCCATGCTATCTGCCAGATGGGAGCCAACACACTTGCTCTGACCCACCACACACCCCAGTAAAGACTGGTTAGATGTGCAATCCTCCCATGAAGAGGCCCTGCTTGGCAGGACACAGATTACTAACCCAAAATGCACAGTGTCAGTACAATGTAATGTGTGTGGCTTCAGTACTGGCCCTAGGAATCTGTCCTATGAAAGAGACGGGCATTTGCCACAGAAGGTCCCAGGACTCTTGTCATACCACGCAGAAGGCTAGATTTGGAGTGAAAATGCTGACTCAATGGCACGTACACGTGTGAGGAAAGCAGTTTAGCAGCTACACTCCTGAGATATGTACGCCCCAGCGGGAGCTGTGTTTCCGGGCCACCTGGGAAAAGGACAGCACACCAGTGCTCCTTCAGACAGGAGCCGCTACTTCAGGGTGTCAGTCAGAGGCTTGCAATCCTGTAAAGTGTACCATCTTTATTCCAGGAGACTCTAGGTAGCAATGGGGCATCTGAGCTGGTACCTGGATCTACGGGAGGGGAAAAGACCCAGGGCCTGTGCTACCTTTCACGACAGTCACTCTGGCCTATTCCAGAGGTCCCATCGGGTATTCCACTCCTTTTATGAGGAGTAAAAAGCAGCCCCCATCCCATTTGAGTCACAGCCAGAAACTTGTTCCCAGCCTTAGCAGAGTCTAGAGCCCAGACTTGAAAGATCTCCTCCTGCTATGTGGGTGGGGGGACCAACATGGGGGATCAATAGTCACGGGAAGCCAGAAAATTAGGTTGCCACGAACTTATCATGGATCAGGGTACCTCTACCATACCTGTGGGATTCGGCTTCTCAACAGCTCAGGCACTGGAAAGAACTGCCTTGGCCTGTGGGGGACCTTCACTGTTCCTGCTGGAAACGTAACACGCCTAGGTCAAAGATTTTATACCTTAACCAGCTGGGAAACCGAATGGTGGGGGTCCCCAGATCACCTCGAATCAGATCCCCACCCCTTGTCTCACTTCTCCTCTTCAAGAACGTGGGACAGTGTTGGCACAGCCACTGGACGGTGGGCCCCAAGTGGACTACAGGATGTGGAGGGACAGCCTGCACTATCCTCCCCCAGCTGGTCAGGTCTGTGTGTTAGGGACAGTTGCTTCATCTTTCTTCCTACTCTCATTTGGCAGAGAAGAAAACCTGGGAGTCCAGGTATATGGGGACAGACACCCAAAGGAAACGACATGTCCTGCAAATTGGCATTGGAAAGATGAGAAATGGCCTCCCCGGAGCACAATCCAGTGTTGTGGCCCTGTCACCTGGGCGGAGGACAGGTCTTGGGGCTACCACACCCCATTTACATACTAAGCTGCATAACTGAACCACAAGCAGCTGGGAAACTACACTCGATGAAACTGCCAAAGCTCGTAATTTACTAGCAAAACAGCAAACCAAAATACGTAATGTTATAAAAATCGGTTGTCCTTAGATTACTTGCTTGCTTCTGAGGAAGGAGTCTCTGAAAAGTTCAACCCTAGCAACTGCTGCCTACAAATCACTGATAAAGAAAAAGTCATAGAGAAGATCTCAGATCTGATGAGAGAAACTGCTCTTGTCCTGGTCCAGCCCTGGAAAGGCTGGAACCCTGGAGGGCTGTTTGGAGGACAGTTTTCAACTTTCAGGGGATTCAATACCCTCTCGGGTGTTGTGCTCCTAATTTGGGGCGCTTGTCTAATCCCACTGTCTCTGGCCTCACGGAGGCCTTGATTGAAAGGAAAAGGGCCACATATGTGATGGCTTGCACAGGGAGGGGACGGCAGGGGCCTGGGCAGAGGAAAGCTGCCGCGTGTGGCAGCAGCAGGCAGAGAGCAAAGGGAGGAGGGGCGAGGGACACAGCCCTTCCACTGTCAGCTCCTCCATGTTAAGTCTAGTGCTGCCCGTGACCCAGGGTGAGAACCGAAATGCAAAGCATTCATTTCACCTTCACTACGTCCTCCTGTTGAAATGGATAAACTTGCTGTTATAAGTTTTTTATTGGTACATTTTAGATACACATAATGATGACATTCATCACGGGGAATTTGTACCCGTACATGATGTATCTTGCTTCTTTTCCCCCATTCCTTTCTCCTTGCTCAACCCCACTCCCCTTCTTATTTACAAAGCTTTGCTTCCAGTTTTTTCCATCTACTCTTTTTTCTTGTCCCTTCTTTCTTTCCCCTTGACCCTGTGTGTTCCCCTTCTCACTGAACATTTTCTTCCCATTTCCCAATATTTATCATATATTTTAGTCCTGAGTTATACTTTCAGTTTCTTGTATCAGAGAAATAATGTGATATTTAAACTTGTGTATCTAATTTATTTCACTTAAGAGAACGGTCTCGAGGTTCATCCATTTAGCTAGAAATGTCTCCAGTTTACCCTTCTTTATGACTGATTAGCATTCCATTATATTTAAAAACCCCAACATCTTTTTATCCATTTCTTGGTTGACAGGCATTTGGGCTGTTTCCAAGATTTAGCTGTTCTGAAGTATGCTGCTATAAACACGGCTGTGCATATACTGCTGTGGTGTGATGCTTTTAATTTGGGGGGGAAAGATACCAAGAAGGGAAATAGCTGGGTCAAATGGATTCTCTAGTTTTAGTTTTTTGAGGACTCTCAACAGTGGCTGCACCAGTCTACACTCCCACCACAGTGCAGAAAGGTTCCTTTTTCCCCACAGCCCCTTCAGCATTTGGTATTGGTTGATTTCTTGATGACAGCCATTCTTTCTGGGATGAAATGGAATCTCAGTGTTGTTTTAATTGGCATCTCTCAAATGATCAGTGATGTTTAACATTTTTTTATGTATTTATTTGCTGTTTCTATTTCTTCATCTGAGAAGTGTCTGTTCATCAGATGCCCATTTTTGATAGGGCCTTTAGGTTTTAGAGGTCTTATTTTTTTGAGTTCTAGATATTAGTCCTTTGAAGAACAGCTGGCAAAACCTTTTCCCCACACTGCGAGTGGTGTCTTCACTCTGTTGGTGGTTTTTTTTCTGTGCAAAGCTTCTTAATAAGATGAGATCTCAGTTGTTGATTCTTTGTGATATTTCCTGTATGATCTAGGTTTTGTTCATAGTCTCTGACTGCACCAATGTCTTCAAGAGTTCTACCTATTCTATCTTCCAGCAGATTTAGTGTTTCTCTTTTAACGTTTAGCTCATTGATTGATTTCAATTTTAGTTTAGTGCATGGTGAAAGACATGGGTCTAGCCTTAGTTTTTGGCACGTGGAAAGCCAATTTGCCAGTACCACCTATTAAAGAGGATATCTTTATTGCATGAGGGCATTCGGCTCCTTTGTCAAAGATAAGGTGGCTGAGTGTGTTGAGAGTTGTTTCTGTGTCTTCTAATCTGTTCCAATGATTTTTTTTTGTCAGTATCATGCTGTTATCACAGTAGGTCTCCAGTGTAACTTCAAATTGTAATGCACCCTGCTTTGCCTTTGTTGCCCAACATTACTATTCTAGGTCTCTTCTGATTCCAAATGAATTTTAGGATTGTTTTCTCTAATTCTGTGAGATATGTTATTGGTATTTGGATCAGAAATGTATTAAATCTGTAAAACAATTTTGTAAGTATGGCCATTTTCACATTGGTCCTTCCTACCCAAGAACAAGGGATATTTTTCCACTTTCTGATATCTTCTTCAAACTCCTTTTTCAGAATTTCAGAGAAAACTGTCATTTTCAATGTAAAGCTCTTCAACTTTCTGTTAGGCTGTTGTTATATTAGTTATCTAATTCACACTTAATGCACTAGGAGAGGAAACACGCTCCAGTGGAAAGAATGCACATACACACCAAGGAGAGGAAGCTCTCTGCTGGCTCTGCTCTGGGGGACAGTGGCCAAGGGCAGAGCGAGCCACAAAGGGCTGAGCATGGGATGGACTAGAACACACTGCACGTGTCCCATGTTCACTCAGGGAGATGATCTTATTTTATTTACTTTTTTTGGTACTGGGGATTGAACTCACAACCTTGCACTTGCCAGGCAGATGCTTGTGCTGCTGAGCTAAATCCTCAGCCCCAAGGAGATGATTTTAGCAATAGTATTGTTGTGGTTTGTGTCTAGATGTCCCCCCAAAGCCTCAGGAAGTCATAGGCGGGCCTTTCCAGAGGCGCTGGACCTAGAGTGCGTGGTGCGAGTGCCCGATGACTGAATCAGTCCACTGACTGGTTTGGCATAGCTCTGGCTAGCATAAGGGTGTGAGTGCTACACCTGTCCTCGGGAGGGCAGCCTGCATAACATACAAGGGACAGAAAGGGGGCTAATGTGCTCTCACGGCCTGATTGCTGTGGACTGTTTGTTATCTGCAATGCCCCTCTATCACGCCACCAACCTCGAAGCCAGCCAGCTATGAACTGAAACCTCTCTGAACTATAAGCCAAAGAAATCTTTCCTCCTTTAACTTTAGGTGCTGAGTCTTTTGTCTCAGCCATGAAGGAAAAGTAAGGTGTTCTAAGACAGGTATTCTGTGTATATTCATAGAACATGGGAAACAGAGAAAAAGGGCTTAAGAATAAAAGTAAAAATAGTCACCATTTCATTTATGATTTCATCTGGTACATTCAGTTCAGTGTTTTTATATGTACTAACATTTTTATTCTGCATATGTATGTATTTTTATATTAATATTAGAGCAGAAGCTTTTCCCCATCACTACAATCTCTATGTAATCATGACTTTGAGAGGCTAAACTTTTAATTGTAGCATGCTTGTCTGTATGTGTAATATCCAATAAACTGTTATTAGAATCTTACATTTTTACAGTATTAATAATCTATATTGGACCTGTTCACTCATTAACTGTGAAATTATAAGTGATATGAAATGATTACAGTACAGAGAGATTTACTAACTATAAATAGGAAAATTGGGACTTTCAAGAAGCATGGCTTGCTAGAAAGGTGTTTAGCCAACACAAAAGAAATAATACTGCTGTATGGGTTTTTCAAAAACTTAAGGATATATTAAGTAAAAGAATAATAAATGAGAATTTAAGTGACAAATCTGTTCAAGAGATTAAAGCTGAAATTGAGGTCAGAATATCTAGAATTTCTCTAAGAAGTGGAATTTTACTAGGGCAGTAGGAATACATACAAAGATAAAATAAGTAGAAAGCAATGAATGCGAAAATGAGCACAGGAGAAGCCCATGTCGCAGGAGGTCTGTGTGTGGGTCCACGGCCTCCAGACACGGCTGCGACAGGAACACGGGAGACCATGCAGAACAGTGCAGGCATGCAGGCGTGGAAGGTGGCCCGGCCGCCGGGCCTGGCAGCAGCTGAACCGTGACTGGGCCCAGAAAACACTATTTCATGCTGGTTCTGCAGCCTTGCCCTGGCCCGAGTTCCTGATTTTGCTCATTCGTATTTATTAGTGCATGACTGCAGTGCATAATAAACACAGTCACTGTGGGGAGTCGGCGCACGTACGTGACACATCTGAGTGGTTTTCACCCCCTCCCGCCCCTGATCCATCTCTTGCATTGCTTTCCATTTGAAAAGATCTATGTTCCTACTTCCTATTACCTGCATTTCACTTTGTTCTTTATTTATACAGTGGGTTTCTCATATAAGAGAAACCATGCCATATTTAAGCCTGTGGGTCTGAATTATTTCACTTAACATTATGGTTTTACAGTGCATAGGTTTTCCTACTAATGACTCAAATTTATCTTTTTTATGGCAGAACAGTATCCCATTGTATACATTTTTTTAATCCATCAGATGACAGACATATCAGCTGTTTCAGAGATTTAGCTATTATAAATTTTGCTACTATAAACATTGGTATGTATGTAATACGATGTTTTTAACACTATCAAGAAGACACCTAAAAGAGGGGTATCTAGATCAAATGGTATTTCTAGTTTCAGTTTTGTAAGGACTCTCCATACTTATTTCCATAGAAGTTGTAGAAGTTTACATTCCAACAGAATCAACTGGGGATTCTGTTCATAAAGTCTTTGCCTACACCTACATTTTCAAGAGTTTTGCCTATTTTATCTTCTATAAGGTTAAATGTTTCTGTTTCAATATTTAGATCTCTGAACCATTTTGATTTTAGTTTAGTACACAGGGAGATACATGGTTGTAGCTTAAATCTGCTGCAGGTGGATAACCAGTTTGCTCTGCACCATTTATTAAAGAGGCAATCTTTTTCCCCAGTATAAGTTTTTTGGCCCCTTTATCAAATACCCAATAGCTGGATGTGTCTGGGGTTGTTCTTTCTCCTCCATTCTGTCCTATTGGTGGGCATATCTATTTTTGTACCAATACCATACTGTTTTTATCACTAGAGTTATGTAACATGACTTGCAGTCAGGTTTGTGGTGCTTCTGGTTTGTTCTTGTCACACAGGCTTGCTTTTGCTATTCTGGGGTCTCTCTGGTTCCATCTGAACTCTAGCATTGTTTGCTATAGTCCTGTGAGTGATGTTGTTGTTTGTTTTTCTTGGAGTTGCATTAAATCTATATGCCAGTTTGAGGAGTATGACCTAACCTGGAACAGGTCCTGTCTTTCTGTCACCCAATGTCCTCTTTGATCTCCTTTTTCAGGATTCTGCCCACACAGCCACTGTGATGCCATGACTCAGAACCTCCCTTGCTTGTCCCTGCACATCAGTGATGCCCACTCGGGAAGCCTGGTCCTCTCTTGGGCACCCTCAGTTTCTTCCCGTTTTGGCCGAGACTGTGTGTTTATAAGGGTAGCAGAGCCCCACCTCCTAGGGTGGGCTTCACTGTGACTGTTCAGACAGGCAGCTGCCAGACTGGAAATCTCTGCACTAATGTGTAAAGGTAAACGTTCTGAACAGAATTCTACACTAAGGAGTCTGCTTTTGGCATATCATGGGAGTGTGTGTCTGTGTGTGTACACGTGTGTGTGTTGTGCAGAGAGGAGCAATCGGGCATGGAGAATGCTCAACAACAGCTACACAGATCTTAGTTGGATCTACAAAGAAGACTAAAAGGGTTCTAGTAAAAACATAAGAAAACAAGAGATTTCTACACTTACCATGTCAGTAAATGTGACCACTAGAATCTCACTGATAATTCCTCATTTCTAGCGTTCTTTAGAATTCCAGTTATACATGGCAGACAGGCACATTTTATCTGTGATAGTGTCTCTTCTCTAGGAAATGAAAGAATTACTCAGATAAATCCCACAACAGCAGATGTTTCAGCCTCAGTAATAAATTTAAACTTTTGATGCCTTTAAATGTCCCCACAAAGGCCTGTGCTTCTGCCTCCAGATAAGAGGGACCCTTCTAGCCACAG
>PVJX010017262.1:18795-38795 GCA_004027295.1 Dolichotis patagonum | reverse complement strand
CTTTATCTCTTTGGATCATTCTTGGTTTGAAATTCACATTGTCTGCAAACAGGATTGCCACTCCTGCTTTTTTTGGTTTCCTGTTGCATGAAGTATTGTTTTCCATCCCTTGACTTTCAGTCTATGAGTGTCCTTTTGGGTTAGATGGGTTTCTTGTAGACAGCATATGGTTGGATGTTGTTTCTTGATCCATTCTGCCGGTCTGTTTCTTTTGATTGGTGAGTTGAGGCCATTTAGATTAATGGTCATAACTGCTATATATTGGTTTATTGTTGACATGTTATCTTTCTGCTGTTGTGTCTTTAGCTTTCCATTCTGTTTAGTTGTCTTCCTTGCTTGGTGGTTTTATCCCATGTGTATCTAGAATGTCTTTCAGTATTCTTTGTAGGGTTTGTTTGGTTGTCATAAAGTTCTTCAGCTGTTCTTTGTCATGGAAATATCTTATTTCTCCATCCATTTTGAAGGACAGTTTTGCTGGGTATGTCAGTCTGGGTTGGAAGCGGTTTTCCTTTAGGATCTGAAAGACTTCACTCCATGCTCTTCTTGATTTCATTGTTTGGGTTGAGAAGTCCACCATGATTCTGATAAGTTTTCCTTTATAGGTGATCTCTCTTTTCTCTCTAACAATTTTTAGTATTCTGTTCTTATGGTGGATTTCCGTGATGGTGATTATTATGTGTCTGGTTGTAGTTTATGGCTACACTATATGCTTCACTAATCCAAATGTCAGTTTCCATTCTCATGTTTGGGAAGTTTTCAGCTATTACTTCTGTAAATATCCTCTTGATATCATTTGGGCTGTCCCTTTCTTTTTCATTTATCCCTATTAATCTTATGTTATTTTTCTTTGCATCATCTTGCAGGTGTTGTATTTTTATTTCCTGATTCTTTGTTATTTTTAAAAGATCTTGTCTCCTATTCACTAGCTGCAATCTTATCTTTGAGGTCTGAAATTCTATCTTCACTTTCATTGAGGCAGTTTTGGCAGCTTTCATTAGCATTTTTTGATTTCCTGTATATCTCTTTGAATCTGCTTTATGTATTCTGTTTGTTTCTTATATTGTTCATTAGGGATTCTGTTTACTTTGTTCCTCTAATTTTTTAGCTGTGTCTTCCCTAGATGCATTCACTATTTCTTTCACTGATTTTATCAATTCTTCTTTTACCTGGGCAAGTATTTCTGATTTGAATTTCTCCATAGCTTTCCCTGTTTGCATATTTATTTCATTTGATAACATTTCAGATATTTCAGGTGTATGGCTTCTTTTTTCTTCCATGTACATGGCTTCTAAGCTTTCTTGAGGAGGGCTGGAGCTTTGAGCCTGCCTTTTGGTCTTTCCTTTTGTCATTTTTCTATATTTCCTTGCTTTGAGAGGTGTTCCAAAGCTTTCTCTGCATGTGTGGCAAATTACCTCTTGCACCCTCAATTCCTGGAGCAGCAGTGGCTCCCATGCAGGCTCTTGGCTCCCTCACAGGGTCCTAACTCCCTTCTGCAGGCTCCTGGCTCCCTAAGTTGTAAGGCAAATGCTGGGCATGGTCGACCTGAAGCGCATGAAACCTTGGGCAGGCTGGCCGCCGTCCTTTGTCCCAGACTGGTCTCTGGGAAGTTCCCTGCGGGTGAAGGGTGGGCCTACCAGTCCCAAACATTCAGGCCTAGATGCTGGTCTCCACAAAGTTCCCAATCCAAACAGCCCAGGCCGAGCTGCCAGTCTCTGGGAGGTTCCCTGCCATAAATTTCAATAAAGTAAATCCTTAAACATTAATGTAACAATGTGCAGGAGGTTGGAGATACAGGTCACTAGTAGAGTTTGCTTAGAGTTGGTGAAGTCTCACATCCAAATCCCAGCATTCCAAGCAATGCAAAATAAAACAGCAAAACCAAAACACTTTGATATATTGGAAAAAATACAAGACAAAAATGCACATTTTGGGGCAAGAATTTTTAAAATAAGGTGTACACAAAAACTATTGATAATAAATATGAAGATTACTATACTGGAAAACAGATTCAAGAATATTTCATGTAATTTAAACACTTTTTAAAAAACTGACTCCATGAGCCATATTGTAGAGGAATATATTTGTAATTTATTTAAATAATTAAAGGCAAATCTATAGGGCACCCAAAGAATTCTTACAAACTCATATAATAATTGAAAGGAAACAAAAAAATGAAAAAAGGATGAAGGAAGGCAATAATAGCTAATAGAAAAATTGTTAACAATTTTTAAGACTCTAATAACTGTAAAACAACATATCATTTCACTTCTTCAAGTTAAAATATAAATGAAAAATAGCAATGATAACTCTTAGTAAGGGTGTAGACCCAAGACAACTTTTATTTTTAGTACTTTTGGTGATTATAAACTGGCTGAAGCCACATAACTGAAGTTTCATAAAGGCAATGATATGTTGCATTTATTAAAACAGCCACATGTCTAGAAAAATGATAACTTCCAAAACAGAGTATTTCATGCATATTAATAAAGTAAAAGGAGTTTAGAAGCTTGGAGATAACTCCAGTTAAAGTTACCAAAAAATATCTTATTTAGTCAATTCTTAAAGTAAGGGAATTCTTGAGAGATAATTACACTCATATGTTCTCTAAGAACTATCACATGCTTTTTAAAAGTTATTTCTTTCTGTGTAACTAAACACCTTTATTTAGTATAGTATAAAAAAAGAAATTAGAAATCTTTACAAATATTTAAACTTTATCCATTAAATTAACCTATTTTACATTTGTGGGGTGTTACAACTAATAACTGCAGAATATACATTCTTTTCTTTTTAAAATTAATTTTGTAATTTTATTGGTGCAATTTTGATTACAAAATGATGACAATCATTATAGAGAATTTACACCTGTACATGCTACAACTTGTTTCTTTTTTTCCATTCTCCTCCCTTTGCTTAAACTCTCCTTCCCCTGCTTATTTACAAAAGCTTTGCTTCTATTTTTCCTCATGTTAGCTTTTTATGTACCTTCTTTCTTTCATCTTCCTCCCTTTTCTTTATGGTGGAGTAGTACTTTTCTGTGTATAAAAACCACATTTTCTTTATCCATTCAATTATTAATGGGCATCCTGTAGTTTCCAAGATTTAACTATTACAAGTTTCCCTGCTATATATTCTTTTAAAGTGTACATTGATTATTCTCCATAATAATCAGTTTCATGGACTTAGCCGTAAAACAAGTTTTAATAGATATTATGTTTGGCATTTTAAAATTTAATTTTACTGGTACACCATTAAATACATAATGTTCAAATTTATCATAGGGAATTTGTACCTGTACATGATATGTATCTTGAATTTATTTTCCACAGTCTCCTCCTCTGTTCTTCCCCTTCTTATTTCCTTAAACTGTTCTTCCTCTTCTTATTTACAATAGCTTTTTTTCCATTTTTCCTTCTATTCTCTCTTATTTTTCTTTTCCTTTCTTTCCCTAATACCTCCCCCTGCCTTGTTTCCCTTGCCATTTGAATCTTCACTTCCTGGTTCCCATTATGTAATATCTACATTGGTCTTTATCACATGCTTTTTTTTAGAATACTAGATGGAAAAAAAAGATCGCAGACTGGTAGGTAGCAGTAGAGGGACCCTCTCTGAGAGAGACAGCTCAAATGCCAGAATAAAACACCTTGGAGAGACCCAAACAGAGAGAGATGGACTCTCACAACCCAGGAAGAAACTAAAGTGCAAAAAACCACTCGAATATGAGGTCCTGGGGCTACTATTAGTGAAGATAAGATCAGCGAGCATGGCGCCCTCCTCTAGCCACCTGAATTCCTGCCCAACCTGAACAAGCAATCCGTGCCAAAGTTACTGGCTTGAGCCACCAGAGCACGGAGCTAAACAGCCCTGTATGCAGCTCGCCCGGACCGGCCCTGCACACGACCAACCGAGAGGCACCGTGAATTCCCACCACAGCAGTGCTGAAATTGGAGGTCAGGGAGCCCAGCAGTTCTCAGGGACTGGCATCAACATGCAGTGAGTGATGGGAATAAGACCCTCCACAGGAAAGGGGAAACCGACTGGACAACATGTTGGATTTGGGCAACAGAGCCCTAACTCCATAAGGAAGTGGCTTCGGTTGGTTGCTCCCCTCGCCAAGCAGACTGCTGCAATCTGCTTGGACTAGGCCGCACCCCTGGCTGGGACCCAGTGAGTCAATACAAATTAAATCCCTGAGATTGATGCACACTGACTCAGTGAAGGCCTGCAAAGGTTGACTGGCCCAGAGGGGAGCAGCCAGCCCAAACTGCCAGTGGGTGAACTCTAATCTCTGATAACCTATTGAAAAGGGCTAAAGCTCCTAGCCTGCGCCCTCTAGAGGACCAACAAGAAAAGGGTTTGGGCATTACACTGTACACTTGTATGAAAGGAACCAAAAACATGATGAAAGGGAGAAAAAAGAAAAAACTCCCAGCCCCCAACCCTGAGAACATTGATCCAGGAGAGGCAAATACAAAAGAGATTGAGGGCAGCAAAAATGCAACATCAAACACAGCATTAGCAGACATAAAGAGATATCTTCAGGACCTCATAAGCAGGACCAAAACTGAAATATTAATTCAAATTAAACAAGAGATAAGTAGATTAATAAAAGAAGGGCTGGGCACCTCTCAAGAAGACACAGACACAAGAATGGAGGAACACAAAAGAAGAGAAAAATTTAATGAAGAATTCAGAAAAACCTAGAATTCATGAAGCAGATTCAAAGAGATTATCAGGAAACTAAAGACTCCATAGAAAGCTGGCAAAACTGCTTGAAAGAAACCAAAGATAGACTATCAAAAATTGAACACAGGCTTGCAATGTGGGGTCATGAAAGGGAAGATCTCTTAAAAACAACAAGGGAGCAGGCAGTAAAGATACAAAGACTGGAAGATGGCAAGAGGATCTATAACTTAAGAATAAAGTATGTGAATGAAGAAGCAGGAATCAAATCAGAGGAATTATGAAGGCTATTCACAGAAATTATTAAGGAAAGTTTCCAAAGCATAGAAAAAAGAAATGATATGCAGAGGTATGAAGCATACAGAACTCCAGCCACCTACAACCCAAACATAGCTACACCCAGACTTATAATAATCAAGATCCCAGAAATTCAATATAAGAACAGAATATTAAAAGCCATCAGAGAAAAGAAACAGATCACCTATAAAGGAAAACCCATCAAAATTATGGCAGACTTCTCGACACAGACCATCAGGTCAAGAAGAGCTTGAAGTGAGGTAATTCAAGTGCTGAAGGAGAACAATCTCCAGCCCAGATTGATGTATCCTTCAGAACCCTCTCTAGAAATTAATGGAGAAACAAGATGCTTCCATGACAAAGAGGAACTAGGAGAATTTGTAACCACCAGTCCAACCCTACAAAAAATACTGAGGGACATTCTAGGGAGAGAGAACAAGAATACGAGCATTTCAGGAACAGTGGCAGAGAGGCCTCAGTGAACGACAGTGGAGTGGAAGAGAAAAATAAACTATCAATGGCAGAAAAATAGAATAGCAGAAATGAGGCAGAGAAGATTGGCTATAATTTCTAGTATAAAGGGCCTCGAAATACTAACAGAGAGAAACACAGGCAGAGTAGATCAGGAGATAGGGTCCATTGAGCTGCTCTATATAGGGAAGCAGTGGGACCCAAAACAAGCAGTGCACCCCATGGGAGTGAAAGGGGAGGAATTGTCTAATAAAGGGAGGCAGAGGATACTGTTAATGGGGTAACAAGATTTAGAATTTACATATTTACATATAAGAATATTACCACTCTGCTTGGATGGATTATGTGCTGTTCCAGTTTGTCTGCTTACACTAGACTTGAGGACATGGTCAGCTATCCCAAAAATAAGAGGACATATTATGGTAATCTCCCCTAATTTTCCTATCAACTTAATCTGAAGCCCTTTATAACTTATTCTGTCTTATTATGACTCATCTTATTTCAATTTGGTTTGTTAGATTGCCACTTGTATTGACTGATTTTATTTAAATCTGTTATGATTGATAGCATGAAGTATAAGAGTATAGGCAACTACATTGAAGATGACAAGATTCACTAAGATACCCACTCTGGTTTGATTATTACTTGCTTTTGAAGCCTTATAATGTCTCCAATGCTTCATTTTTATTAATGTTGTTATACACTGCTGAGACATCATGGTAACCACTGTAGATCACCTTGTATTATGGTTTTATGTGACTCTTCTGCCTCATGCTTTTCTAGGAATTGTTTTGTTTTATTTTGCTTTGTTTTGTTTTTCCTGCAGATACACAAATGATAGATATACATGTAGAGACTCATGCATGTGTAGAGCTTATAAACAGTTTACGAGAACCAACTATATAACACATGTTGAGCAATTACTTTGAAGAAAAAGAGACACTACAATACCCAGTGCTGATTCCATAATGTCATGATGTGAAGTCCAGCAAAACTATCACTTTTTGTTCAAAGTGATCTTAGCTTGCTTTGCCTTGTTTAAGTTCGACACACATTAAGGTATGGACAGCTGTTTTGAGGAGAATGAGAGACACTATGACAGCCATTCTTGGCTTCCTTAATGTCTGGTCTTGAAGACCTGGAATGCCCTCCTCCTCCTGCTCAGATCAATTCCATACTAGGTTGTTTCATGTGAATTCCCTGTATGTGACAATCTGGACAACTATTTGGAAGAAAACAAGAGTCAATATGATAGAGAGTGAATATCTCCAATTGTCTAGTTTTGAAATTTTTGTCTCTTACATTGCTTTCTTGTGATCCGCTTTGCTCTGTTTTGTTGTGTTTAATTTTACCCTTTTGATATAATTGCATGTATATTTGAGTGGGTAAGATGGATGATCATATTGCTGTTTTTGTCAGATTGTGGAGCAGAACTGTTAACAGTCTCACTGTTTGAATGTCTACTTAACATGGTTTAACTTCATAATTTGAACAACTATTTCCAAGAAGTCAGTATGTAATTTGCCAAGTAATAATTTCTTAGGTTTTTTTGTTGTTGTTCTTTTCCTTTTTTCCTTGGAATTCTGTATTGTTGCTACCCTTTATTCTGTTTTGTTTTGTTTTGCTTTTTCTCTTTAAATAAAACAATTTTAAAAAATAAAATAAAATTAGAGTACTGAAAAACATTCTGAAAACTAAAAGAAGACTATAATAAATAAATCACTTTGAATAGTAGGTAACTGTCAAAACTGAAAAGGAATTGGGAAACAGAAGGATGCATAAATATTTTGATTTTTCCTGTAGTATTTTATTCATACTGACACTTTACTCATATTAGTATTATCTGAAATGATTTTGACAAAATAATAAGGTATGAATCAGCTCATGAGTGAGGATATGTGCATTCATTACATTAGTTTCTCCAGTTTGTTCTTCAGTGGAAATACAGTTGTATCAAAAAATCAGTCTTAAAAGTACACACAGTTATTGGTCTTTATTCCAGTAAGATATCTGGGAAATTTTATAGTCTCAATTTATATTCGACATTGGTGATAAAGCAATTTATTAAGACAGTATAATTTATTTTCAGCAGGGAGAAAAATAGGGAAATTTAAAGTCTTCTACATGATTCTCCCTACAACTAAGGGAAGAGACACAGTTTTTTCCCTTAATTTTTTGCATTTCTGTGTAATTTGTAAATAATTTTACTTATATTTTTGCCTTTGTGCTTGCATTTTTCTTTTATCTTTTTCTTAGTTACATTGTATTTAATAAAACAATAATTGAACTTGTGGATATTGTCAAGCAATTATGTTTTATCTTTATAAAAATAATAAATGATCAGATGAGTAAAGAGAAGTGTTTATAAATCTGTTTTTCTCCAAGGACCACACAATAGAAGTCTCATGCTAGAGTCCTAATAGTACAAGTCCTAATAGTACAAGCAAAAGATCAATTTGATAAGAGATATCTACTCAACAAATACTGATGAATTTATCAGAAAAATCAATGAATGAGTAGTCAGGTTATATAATTATTATAACAATTTTAATTTGTATAACTCAAAATTTCAACTTTATTATAGGTTAATAGTGTAGAATTTAAGTTTAATTTTCCCATAATACAAGAAATATAATCTTTACCTGAGTGTTGCTGTACAGTTTTATCAATAATAAATGTTCAGTCAGAAATTTATTATTTCTCATAGCAATATTCACAACAATTCAGTATGTTGAAATGCAGCGATAAACCAAGCTTATTTGAGCCTATTTAAGAAATGATTTTGCTTCCAGAGAGACATGAAGGTCTAAGATGTCATCCTTAATGAGATAGACATTATCAGAGACTACAATTTATCTACTCCTAAAATGTTTACCAAGTCAATTTACCTCTTCACATTTATATAGGCTCAAGCTTTTCGGGAAGGAATAAGAATGGTTCCGCATCTCTTACATCTTGACTTCTGTCTGATCAAAGCATTTTCTAATTCAAATTGCTTTAAGTGGTGCACATCAGAGGCGTTCATCTAGTCACTGAATGAGGAAAGCGTCCCACTGAGGACTGAGCTGAGGAATTACTTAAAGCTGTTGGCTATCAAGCTGTTTTCAGCCAATTTATTTTACATGACATCAATTATCATTTTCACAAGAGTGATTTCTCAATAGTATCTTCTCCTGGTGAGGTGGCATAAAGGGAAAAAAGATGATCTTCTTTCTCAATTACATAAATTTCTATACCTAAACTCCATCACATTCCCAACTATTCTACCTCAGCTTACTTACAAATAATATTACAACACAGAATATTCTCACTTGCATAAAAAGATTTTTGAGATTTTTTTGGTTTATAAGTAAAATAAGGAATTGTACAGCAAATACAGTATACTGCTCATTGTTTTGAAAACTATTGTTCATTTTATGATTACTAAAACAAACTCATTCTTAGGATATATTTCTGCATAGTTCTTTGAAATTAAACCATACAGTAATATACTATTCTCCTTATTTGTCTGGAGTGTCATTGAAAGGCAGTGTAAGGCAACTGACTACTTCTTAAAATTTATTAAAAACAAGAGGTACCTGAAAGAAGGGTCCAGTTCTGTTTCCAGTTGGAAATTTAAATTCCCAAAGACTGTGTCACAAATCCTCCAAATATTAAAAACCCTGTTTTACATTTCTAACACTAGAAATATTTTCCACTTTATTTAAATAAAACAAAACACATTTGAATTCTGATTAAACTTAATTTTGTTTTTCTATTGGCAAATCAACCCCTATTGATCACTGTGGTCTGTCTCATAATTTTATTTATATTACTTGCTGCTGGTCTCCTAAAGCTGATTATTGTCTGCTGGGAAACTAGAATCTTGATTGCGAAACTAAATGATGGCTTTTCCATGGGACTAGGCTGAGACCAGTGTGTCACAATCAGTTATTTATTAAGACAACAGATGCTGGGCTTTGGACCGGAGGTGGCAAGCTTCCACCACAACTTCTTACTCTTCTGTCTATAGCCATCCAAGTGATCCCTGAATGTTGCATAGCTGGTGCACCCTAAGTCAAAGACACTTCTTTCTAAGAAGCACTCCAGAACATCCACAGCTTCCTTGATAGGATCCTCCCAGTGGGAGTTTGAACTGCAAGACTGAGCTGCAGGAAATATTCCTCCTGATATGTACTCCCCTAGGACAGGGGATTGTGCCCTGGGGGTTCTGCTGGCCCCAGTTCTCCACACCCAGCTTCCACCTCTCAAATAGGGGATCTAAGAACCTGCAGGGGAGTGGGGATTGCCCGAGGTGAGTCCTGGTGCCCCCGGGAGAGTTGGAAACCTATACTCCAGGTGTTTGAGTTTCTGGGGAGTTAACGGGGATGCTGGACTGGGCCCAGAAGATTCCAGGGCCTCAGTCCACCACACCCAGTGGCCTTCTTTCGGTTCAGGAGGCAGAGACCATGCCTGAAGACTGTGGGCTCATTTGGGCTGGCCTGGGGAGAGCTTAAGACCAGCACTGCCAGTGGTTGAGTTCATATCCACCCCCTAGGACAGGGAATTGTGCCCCGGGGATTCTGCCAGCCCCTGTTCTCCACACCCAGCTTCCACCTCTCAAGTGCCTGCAGGGGAGCTGAGACTGCTCCAGGAGCTGAGGGTGCAGGAGGCAATTCTCCTCACACCCAGAGGAAGCTTTGGAACACCACTCAAACCAAGGAAATAAAGAAAAATGACAAAAGGAAAGACCAAAAGGCAGGCTCAAATCTCCAACCCATTCCAAGAAAGTGATAGGAGCCATGTACATAGAAGAAAACAGAAGCCATACACCTGAAATGACTGAAATGATGTCAACTGAAATAAAGAAGCAATTAGGAGAAGCTATGGAGAAATTCAAATCAGAAATAATTGCCCAGGTAAAACAAGAAATGATAAAAGCAGTGAAAGAAATAGTGAACTTGAACTTGAAAGAAATAGTGACTTGAAATTATACTACAAAGCTACTGTCATAAAATCAACAGGGTACTGGAATAAAAACAGACCTGAAGATCAATGGAATAGATTGGAAGATAAAACCACAACCACAAACTCACTCAACCACCTTATCTTTGATAAAGGGGCCAAACATACTCACTGGAAGAACCACAGTCTCTTTAACAAATGGTGCTGGGGAAATTGGCTATCCATTAGCAGAAGACTAAAACTAGAGCCATGCTTATCACCATGTACAAAACTAAAATCTAAATGGATCAAAGATCTAAATATTAAAACAGTGTTTATTAATCTGTTCAAGACAAAGTAAGTAAAAATCTCAAAGATATAGGGATATGTAGAGAATTCATGAACAAGAATCAAACTGCATGGGAAATACTTCCCAGAATCAATAACTGGGACCATATCTTATTAAAGAGTTTCTGCATGTTGAAAGAGATTTCCAGAAGAATGAAAAGAAAACCCACAAGTTGGGAAAAAATCTTAATGGACTGTCAGACAAAGGACTTCTGTCTAGAACTTATAAAGAATTTTTAAAAATCAGACCCTTGAAATTCAAAGAGCCAATCCAAAAATGGGCATCTCAAATGAATACACAGTTCTCAGATGAAGAAATATGAATGGTAAATAAATACATGAAAGAATGTTCATCATCATTAGTCATGAGAGAAATGCAAATTAAAACCACACTGAGATTCCATCTCACCCCAGAAAGAATGGCCAGGATAAAAAAAAAAGTAAAAAACCAACAACAAATGCTGGAGAGGCTGTGGAGAAAAAGTAACTCTTCTGCACTTGTGGTAAGAGTGTAGACTGGTGCAACCACTGTGGAGGTTAGTCTGGAGACTGACCTCAAACAATGGGAACTGACCTCAAACTGACCTCAAAAAGCTGGGTTTGGAAGTCCCATTTGACCCAGCTATTCTGCTTCTAGGCATATTCCCAGAAGAACTGAAAGCATCATACCACAGTGATATATGTTCACCCATGTTTATAGCAGCCAAATTTGTAATAGTCAGATCTTGGGAACAACCTAAGTGCCCATCAACTGAGGAATAAATGGATAAAAAAGTTGTGGCATTTTTATACAATGGAGTATTACTCAGCTATAAAGAATGATCACATTGAGATATTTATAAATAAATGGACAAAACTTGAGACCATACTCATAAGCAAAATAAACCAAACTCACATGTGTAAATACTGTAAAGTCTCTCTAGTATGAGAGTTGGTAAGAGTATATAAGATTTTATGGTAATCATGATTCCCCATTTCATTGCTTTGAAGCCTTTCATAGTTTTCATTCATCAGTTGGAATGGTTTTATTCTGCTTTGTTTGACTTTATTACACATGATGGTATGAACAGCTGTTTTGAAAAAAACAAAACAGTATGGTAGCCATTGCTGATTTAATATTGTTTTTGCTTAGAAGCCCTACCATGCTTCTACTCTGCTATTGCAATCGGTTCTATCATGTTGTGTCTTACTGGGATTTTAGTGTATGTGATAGTATAAACAAGCTTTTTTATTGAAAATGAGATATTATAATAGCCATTGATCATTCTTTGTTATTTGATTCAGAATGTCCTGTAATACTTTCATTCTTTTGAATGGTTTTATACTATCTTGGTATGTTTGATATTATTGTATTTGAAACTATGCTCAACTATAGCAAAGAAAGAGATATATTGATAGCTACTATAAATGTCTGGTTGTCTTATTGTAAAGTGCTGTGTTGCTTATGTTGTTCTGTTCTGATCTGCTTTGTTTTGCCCTCTTTTGTTTTATATTCTTCAAAATAAAAAAAGACAATAGATGCTAGCAGTGGTATTCTACCAGCATAATGAATAGAGCTGATATTTATAAAGAAACCAACTAGAAAAGGTAACACTGATGTCCTATTGATATTCATACAATTCACATCCTCACCATAACTCTGACAAGAAAAACCTTTGGTTAAAGTGCAAGCATTAACCATCACACACACACACCATGCTAGTGTGTGTGTGTGTGTGTGTGTGTGTGTGTGTGTGTGTGTGATTCCTTGACAGTTATTTATTAATTACTTTATATAAAAGATTTTATGGGTTTAGTAGAAATTTACAGTTGCATTATTAAAGAAAATTACATTTAAGAAGAACAAAGACACATACACTGTTATATTACTTATGAAAAGAATATTTATAACATTTATGATATGAAAGAAGCATAAAAATTACTGGCTTATCCTGGGAAATAGAATTTTATGTCAAGGAGGGGGACTTCAAAGGTAAGAACTTAACAGGTAGCAGAGAACTTTATATTATAGTTATATTCAATACTATTGTTTAGAAATTCATCTCAATATGGATAAACTCCTCATGATTAAAAATAACCCTAAAAAGATTATCCTTTTCCTATTGTTAGAATCTTTGTTGAAATCATTTCAATATGTAAGTATGGAATTATTTCTAGTTTTTCTCCCTATTGCATGGGTCTGTATTTCTCCCTGTCATGATAGCAGCTTATCCTTTTCAGTACAGTAACATATGGAAATTAGAAAGTGTAAAATTTCTAAGTTTATAGTTTTTCAAAATTGTGTAGCGATTGGGGTACCTTGAGATTACATATTAATTTTATACTCTGGAAAAAGAATGTATTTTTACAAAACTGTATATTTACAAACCAAAGTTACCTAACCTTTGCATATACAAATTTACCCCAAATGTGTTCATGATATATATGTAAGATTAAAATTGTGAATTTCTTTGAAAAAAGTGGGTAGTTATATTTCCTATTGCTCAGTCAAAATACCTGACGCTCAAACTTGAAGGTGGAGATGTTTTATTTCACTCAGAGTTCCAGAGGCTCCAATCCATAGTTCGCAGACCATCAGGGAGGGATATCATGTTGGATGGCGGTGGTGAAGCCATGCTGCTCAATTTATAGCCACTGGGGAGCAGAGCCTAGGAGAAGAGTAACAGTGAGAGACACACCACCCACAGGCCATCATCCTCAGTGACACCCTTCCCTCCAACTTCATCCCTGACCCTAACAGCATACCTAGCTATGAATCTGAGTGCATTAATCATCATGAATACTTCCCCTCACACATTGTATCCCCGGGATCTTATCACTTCTCCAGTGTTCTCTTAATCCAGTCAAGATTAAAGTTAAGATTAACTTGCACAAGAGTATAGTGTAAAACCTTAAAGGACTATATCTGGTAATGATGTCTTAGCTATAATACCAAAAGCAAGACAACCAGAAATATTTGCAAACTATGTATATGATAATTAACAACCAAAATATAACTAAAGAAAATAGATTTCTATAAATCATCAAGGAGGAAAATATCTTTTGCAAAGCCAGTGAATTATAGATGTTTAAAATGAACAGACATTACTTCCTAGATGATACATGAATATCCACAAGACCATCAAGATTTTTCTTAGCACTGTACATCCATTAAGATGACTGTTATTCAGACAAAAGAGAAACCAAATGCAAAATAACTACTATTTTTGAGTGAGTGGAGACATTAGACCTCACGTGTACTGCGGGTGGAAATGTAATGGGCTAGCACCATTAAAAAGAGAGGTGGCTGTGTAGCTGGGTGTGCTGGTGCTTGTCTGTAGTCCCATCACTCTGGGAGACTGAGGCAAAATTATCCTGAGTTTAAAATCAGCCTGGGGAATTTAAGAACTTAGCGAGACCCTGTCTCAAATGCTACAACAATAACAACATGCACAGTGGTGGCTCTGGTGGTAAAGCTTCATTGTGACACCTTGATTGGCATGGATGCCTTGTGTATTAGTACGGTATTTCTAGCTATGCCAGGGTGGCTCATGAAAGCATGCCCTCGAGTGTTATTCATGGTCCCCAGCTCCGTTCTCTATGGCACTCATCCTTTGTTCTGCTACCATTCAGCATCTTTGCCCTGCCACACACTTCCACCACGGAGTTTCCACCTAGCAGTGGGCTAATCATGGAGTGAATCCTCTGAAAGTGTAAGCCAAAGAAAAATGTCCTCTCTTAAATTGTGAGTGTCAGCATATTGGTCTCAGCAATGGGAAAGCTGACTAACATGGAAAATTGATACCAGGACTCGGATGAATTCTACTTCTACACCAGACTAGGTGGTACAGAAGCTTTTCATTGTTTGGGTTGCTGGTTTGTACATGATGCATCCTAATTCTTTTTGCTTCATTCCTTTATTGCATTCTTCCAGGAACTTTTGAAACTTGTTTGCAGGAACTTTGGGGAAGTTAAGAGATTCAGGTCAGAAAAATCCTAGAATACTATAAGCAGAGCTTGCTAGGTGATTCTGCTAATTGCTCAGACTATATTGGTGATAGCAATGCAGACAGTTAAGGCTGTGAGTTGGGAATGAGGATTCTCTTGTGAGTTGGACCAGCCGCTAGAAGTTAGTTACAAGCCGGTAAGAAAAAAATGTTAGTTACACTCAGGTAAGAAAAAAAGTCTACATTTTACACCTTTCCTGAAACTGTGCAAGAGGCAGAGTTTAAAGGTTACAGACTAATGATCAGGTGGAAGAAATCACAAAACAGTTCAACAATCAGACTGTGGCATGGTTGCCAGTGACACTTGTCAGTCAAGTTTATATTTAGAGTACAAGGAAAAACAAAGCAGAAAAAATTGAAACACTTAAAATTTGCCTGGAACGATCCATGTGCAAACTCAGACCAAAGAAGACATAGTTGCTAAAGAGATTCAGGTCATTAAAAAGACACAAATGACTTTGTACGGGAACAAGTATAAAGATCTCTGAGGGCATCTTGGGATCAATGATAACCAATCCATTGAAGGTTCAATGGTAGAAAAAGTTTGAGAGTCACTGGGACCCAGGCTAAAGAAGGCTCTTCTAGCGAACACGTTGTCACCATGTTCTCCATCTAGGCACTAAGGCTGCTGAGGTCATGAACAAAAGTAACTGGTCACTGCCCACATTAGAGGAAGAAATGTGTGTGATCCACATGATTCTGGTTTTACTGACATGCAGAATGCAGAAGTTGTGGTATCAGAGGAGCATCCACCTAGATTTTAAACGAAGGTGTGGAAGAACAGAAAATGTGCCTCTGAGAGCCATGAGCATCAATATGTGGAAATGTTGCCAAAGATGCAGTGGAGACCTCAGGAAGTCTGAGATTTCATGAGTGTAGTACATCCACTGAGAAAGTTGCAGGCTGTGAGCAAAACCAGTCCAAGAAAGAGGGTGCCATCAAGACAACAGGTGTGGCATTGTCCAAGCCCACTGGAACCCACATCTCACTAGCAGATGTCCCCAGTGCCAGGCATATAGCTACAAGACTTAATGTTTGCCTTGTTGAGTTTTGGTTTTACTTTGGTCCTACTATTTTTCATCCTGTGACATTTGGTCCCTTTAATCATCCTGTGACAATGTACCATGAGATTAAACAATTTGTGTTGCAAAGGTTCACAACTAAGTATTCACCTTGTGTCTCAAAAGAGACATTGACTTAGAATTTTGAAAGATCTTGGAACTGTTGAGACTTTGGAAGAAAGATTATTGTTCCCCTGGTCATACACAGTAGATAGTAAAACATGTTAGGTGGTATGATGAAATCCACTTATTCAGAGATTAAGTGTGATATAAGAAGATGATATAGAGTGTCCAATTGATAAGGGATACAATATGATGGTTAAGTTTAATTGTGTCAACTAGATTGTCTTGGGCCCCAGTTGTTAACAAAACACATTTAAAAGGGTCTCTGTAGGTCATGAAGCCATGACACAGGATACTAAAGGGTCTCTGGCCCTTCCTTTCTCATAGTCTTCTCCTGCTATTTCCCAGCTGCTGTCAGGCAAAACCACTGCTCTGCCATTTCCTTCCGCCATGATACTTCTGCCTTGGACCTGGCCAGCGATAGATGGAGTCCTCTAAAACAGTGAGCCAGCAACCATTTGCTCCTTTAAGTTGTAGGTGTCCATTACACATCCCAGCAAAGCAAAGGTGACTAGCATGGTGGTGCCTTGGAAAATTAAAAATAGGCTCCTCATTTGACTCAGTAATTCTATTTCTAGGACTATGTTTAAAGTATTGAAAGTAAGGTATAAATAGACAGTTGTGTACAATATTCACTGCACCCTTATGGCCAAAATACATAGTCATCACTAATGTCTGTTTTTGGACGGAAAGCAAAGAGTGGCATAAGTACAATGAAAGATTATTCAGCCTAAAAATGCAATGGAATTCTGGTACCTGATGCAACATATAGAAGAGTCTTAAAGGCATTGTGTTTAAATAAACTATGAAAAAATGATAGATATTGGACTATTTTATTTACATAAAACAAATAAAATACTGAAATTCATAGTGAGAGAAAAATAGTTGTAGTTTTTACAGACTGGTTAAGGAAAAATAGAAATTGTTCAACAGTTAAAAGGCTGCAGTTTGTATAGTGAAAAATTCTATAGTAAGGTAATTATGATGATCATTACAAAGATGGTACATCAAAATGCTTGCCACATTTTGCCACACTGTGCCATACTGCCACAAAATTCTACTCTTAAAATATTAAAATAAGTTTTATGTTCTCCATATTTTGGAATAACTTTTTAAATGTGTAAGTTGAGGAAGTTTCTTTCTGATTTCTCTTAATTTAGAAATGTGTTCACTTCTCATGCCCCTGTTCTTAAAGACCAGAATATATTTATCAAGCTTGCAGAAATCAGTTCATAAATGCCAAACTCCAGTTGCAGTGTACATGTAACTGAATTTTTATAAAGAGAACTTAAATATCATAAATAAATACTATTATCTTAACTACAGCATAAATATTATGTCATTTCCTATTTGAAAAGTGAAAAGTATCTTTAAATGGTCCCTTCACTATATCACTACAGAAAATAAACAAACTCTTGAACACATGTGCATATAAAAAATTAGAAAGCCAGTACATTTTTAAAACATGATAGATTTTTTCCAGTAGCAAATTTGAGTAATACTGTTTACTAATATTATTTCTGATAAAACATTATAATTACAAGTCTGATTTTTTATTCAAATGCAAACACATTAATATTGCTTATTAATGTGTCCCTATTGAGACTTTAACACACCATTGACCCAAAGGGACAGATCAACTAGACAGAAAATCAGCAAAGACATAACAGAACTGAATCACACCTGTGAACAAATGCACTTGATAGATGTATACAGAGTGTTCCATCCAACAACATCAGAATATACCTTCTTCTCAGTAGTACATGCGACATTCTCTAAAATACAACATATACTAGCCCACAGAACATCTTTAAGTAAGTGCAAAAGAATTGAAATTATCCCATGCATGTTATCGGAACATAGTGCGGTGAAACTAGAAATTAATGATAAAAGAAATTGCAAAAACCCTACAAACACATAGAAACTGAATAATACACTCTTGAGCAATCAGTGGGTCACAGAGGAAATTAAAGAAGAAATTAAACAATATTTACAAGTAAATGAAAATACAGACACAACTTACCGGATTTTGTGGGATGCAAGGAAAGCAGTCCTAAGAGGAAAATTTGTTGCATTGAGTTCCCACATCAGGAAGACAGAATGAACACAAATAAACAACCTGATGCTACACCTCAAACATCTAGAAAAAGAAGAGCAAGCCAAGCCAAAAGCCAAAAGAAGGGAAGAAATTATAAGTATCAGAGCAGAAATTAATGCAATAGAGACTAAGAACACAGTACAAAGGATCAATGAATCAAAGAGTTGGTTCTTTGAAAGAATAAATTAAATTGATAAGCCCCTGGCCAACCTTATTAAAAAAAGGAAAGAAAAAACTCAAATTCATGCAATAAGAAGTGAAAAAGGTGACATTACTACAGACTCAGTGGAAATACAGAAGATCATCAACACCTATTTTGAAAACCTCTACTCTCATAGGGTCAATAACACTGAAGAAATAGACAGATTCCTAAATACATACGAACTACCAAAGCTGGATCAGGAAGATGTAAAACTGCTGAATAACCCAATTTCTAGTACTGAAATTGAAAATGTAATTAAGTCCTTGCCTACAAAGAAGAGCCCAGGCCCAGATGGATTCGCTGCAGAATTCTACAAGAAATATAAAGAAGACTTAACTCCAACACTCCTGAAATTCTTCAATGAAACTGAAAGGGAAGCAATTCTTCCTAAATCATTCCTGGAAGCAAATATCACTCTAGTACCAAAACCAGAGAAAGACTCAACTAAAAAAGACAATTATAGGCCAATCTCCCTGATGAACATAGATGCAAAAATTATCAATAAAATATTGGCAAACAGGATGCAGCAAATCATCAAGAAGATTATACACCATGACCAAGTGGGATTCATCCCAGGAATGCAGGGATGGTTCAACATATGCAAAACAATAAATGTAATCCACCACATCAATAGAGCCAAAAGGAAGAACCATATGATCATCTCTATAGATGCAGAAAAAGCTTTTGATAAAGTCCAACACTCATTCATGATAAGAACCTTACAGAGAATTGGAATAGAAGGTCTTTATCTCAATATGATAATAGCCGTCTATGACAAACCAACAGTCAGCATCATATTAAATGGTCAAAAACTGAAAGCCTTTACCTTAAAATCAGGCACAAGACAAGGATGTCCATTATCACCACTGCTAGTCAACATAGTACTGGAAATACTAGCCAGAGCAATAAGACAGGAAAGAGAAATAAAAGGAGTAAAGATAGGAAAAGAGGAAGTTAAATTATCATTATTTGCAGATGACATAGAAGACCCCCAAAACTCTACTGAAAGACTCCTAAATATAATAAATAAATTCAGCAATGTAGCTGGCTACAAAGTCAATCCTCAAAAATCAATAGCATTTCTATACGCTAACAACAAAAGTACTGAGAGAGAAATAAGAGAAATCACTCCCAAAAATTCATCTGGAACCAGAAGAGATCTAGAATAGCAAAGGCAATTATAGCAACAAAGGCAAAGCAGGAGGCATCACAATCCCTGACTTGAAATTATACTACAAAGCTACAGTAATAAAGTCAGCATGGTACTGGAATAGAAATACACCGGAGGATCAGTGGAATAGATTGGAAGATACAGCCACAACCACAAACTCACTCAACCACCTTATCTTTGATAAAGGGGCCAAACATGCTCACTGGAAGCATGACAATCTCTTTAATAAATGGTGCTGGAAAAATTGGCTGTCCATATGGCCAAGACTAAAACTAGAGCCATACTTATCACCATGTACTAAACTGAAATCTAAATGGATCAAAGATCTAAATATTAAAACAGAAACACTAAAACTGCTGGAAGACAAAGTAGGTAAAAACCTCAAAGATATAAGGGTAGGAAGCAAATTCATGAACAGTAACCAAACTACACAGGAAATACTTCCCAGAATCAATAACTGGGACCACATCTTATTAAAGAGTTTCTGCATGTCAAAAGATATTTCCAGCAGAGTGAAAAGAAAACCCACAAATTGGGAAAAAATCTTCATGGACAGTTCCTCAGACAAAGGACTTCTGTCTAGAACTTATAAAGGATTAAAAAATATCAGACCCTCGAAATTCAAAGACCCAATCCA
>PVJX010017262.1:0-18695 GCA_004027295.1 Dolichotis patagonum | reverse complement strand
CTTGGTGGGAGTGTAGACTGGTGCAACGACTGTGGGAGTCAGTCTAGAGATTCCTCAAAAAGTCCCATTTGACCCAGCTATTCCACTTCTGGGCATGTTCCCAGAAGAACTGAAAACAGCATACCACAGTGATATATGTGCACCCATGTTTATAGCAGCACAATTTGTAATAGCCAGATCTTGGAAACAACCTAAGTGCCCATCAACTGAGGAATGGATAAAAAAAATCATCAGTTGGAATAGTTTTATCCTGTTTTGTTTGACTATATCATACTTGATGATATGAATAGCAGTTTTGAAGAAAACAAAACATTATGACAGCTATTGCTGATTTAATATCATCCTTCTTAGAAGTCCTACCATGCTTTTTTTTTTCTACTTCCATTAGTTCTATCACATTGTGTCTTATTGGAATTTGAATATGTGTGATAGTTCAAACAAATTTTTTTCTTTTTTATCAAAAATGAGATATTATAGTACCCATTGAACATTTTCTGTTATTCAGTTCAGAAAGCCCTGTAATTCTTTCACTCTATGCATGGCTTTATACTATTGTGTTATGTTTGTTATTATTGTATTTGAAACTATGCTCAACTATAGCAGAGTAAGAGATATGGTGTTAGCTACTGTTGATGTCCAGTTGACTTAATGTAAAGTACTGTGTTGCCTATGTTGTCCTGTTCTGATCTGCTCTGTACTGCCCCCTTTTGTTTTATTCTCTTTCAAATTAAAAAAAAAATTAAAAAAAAATGTGTCCCTATTACAAAAAAAATCCTCAAATATAAGAAAACATACCACTGCTACATGATTTTTCTGAGTTAATACATACTAGTGCTACAATGTTAAAACACGAATTTGAATTACATAGTCCCATAAGATAATATCAAAATGTAGACTGAAATAAATTGCTATAAAAGATATTGAAGACAGTTTGCAATAGTTTTACATTGTAGAAATACAAAAAATTGAAAGTTTACTTAAACTTTTTATGAACTGTGCAATTTTTAAATAAAATTAATATTGAACTGTGCAATTTGTAAATAAACAAATCTGACATAGAATTCATGTGTCCTTATACAGAATCAAGGCAATTATCACTATGTTGCATGAAAAATCTAAAATCCCATAATTTTGATTTATAGTATAGCATGATTTTTATTTCTTCTCTACACTTCTCTAATTCTGTTTTGTTTTTCTTTTATTTCACCAAAATTTTTTTCATTTTATATTCTTCCTTCTGGATTCATAAAAATAAATTAAGCATTGTCAGTTTGTGTAATTTTTTTAGAGAAAAAAATTAAAGAATCTGTTTTTAGAAACATGATGCCCTTAATCTGAAATATGTTATGATTTCATGATTATTACCTACAAGAATATATAGTTATTAGTTACCAACCTTACTGAGTTTAAATAAACATTCATTTGACAAGATTGTGCTGGTTTTTGATTTGTAACTGATATACCCCTTATTGATTTAGTATACTGAATATAATACAATTTCTGCTTTTTATCATTTTTCACAAATATTTGAATGTTTATTTTTGGAAGAAGGGTTCTAAGTTGGTTGATGAAAACCATAAATGTAGGCTTAAATGACAGACCTTGATTTTATTGTTGCATTGTAAATCCATATGTACAAAGTCAAGACAATTTGCAGTATTGATTTGCACAGTGGCTAGAATGAAAATGACATTTGAACCAAGGATCTGGTTTCTTTCTATTTGGAAGTATGATCAAAGAGTGTTTGTAATTGATTGAATCACATAGTGCTCAAGAGGAACAGTATAAGAAACCACTACAGATGTTACAGAAAAAAAATTTTGTGAAATTTATAATCCCAACTGTAAATGCAAAAAAAAATTCAAATTACAAAGACATACTCATAAAGTATAAAATATGTGCTGGAGCGGCATGATTTAACTTCTCACTGGTATTCTGAAAAATTCAGTCTTAAGATTGACCTAGCATATGGCCAAAAAAGAAAGCAAAACAAGCAATAAAATGTTTATCTAAATAACAAAATGTGGTCATGCATGGTGGCCACATTTATGTCTGTAATCTTACTACTCAGGAGGCTGAGGCAGGAGGGTTGCAGTGAGTTTGAAACCAGCCTAGACTACATAATGATTTCAAAACCAGCCTGTAATTTTTCAAAAGTCAATGAGAAGAAATGGCAGAAACTGCAATGTTATATATTTGTATTCAAACTTGAGTGCCAAGACACATATAAGAAACAACTCTATGATTTGGTTTTTGTTTTAATTCATAATATGCAAATATATTTTTTACAATAATAATATCAGAGAAGGCTACTTTTCTGATGCTACAAATGTTAATAATTCAATGCAAATATTGGTATTAAGAGTTTTGAATTAATTAGTCCTCAACTAACAGATATATCAAATTTAAAATGTAAGATGAGAATCCAAAAAGTAAAATTGAGTATTGAGGATAAGGCAATAACATTACAGAAAATAATTGTGTTCATATTGTGAAACATTTAAATCTTTTGAAAAATTTGTAAAACACAGTTGTACATTTTTAAAAATAAAGAGACCATTTTATTTGTTATAAAAGTCATAAAATAGACAGTGACTTTGAAAACTTCTGTACAATGCACATTTTCCCCTCAGATGTAATGATCCCTTTGTCCTCCATTCTAGCTCATTAATTCTTGCTTAAATCATGTATAAGCTTGTGTAATTTTATACAATTTAAAGCACAAACTACTAACAATAATTTAAATTGTTATTCTATTTTTTCTTTTATTGTTTATAAATTTAAGCTTTAAACATTTAATTATGCTTATTTGATCTTTGTCTATTTATACACTGGTATGAAATATTCTTGTGTTCATTTGTGCAGATTCCCACTCTTGTTCTTTGCAGAGACGTTTTGAATATAATTTACTGTTTTTTTTGAAATTGATGTTAGAAATTCTTCATAGTCTTTACTTAGGTTCCTTCGGGGCAATATCTACCTTATGCCTAGATGTTCCTTGCAAGATTTTTAATTCTTGATTTTTAGCTTGTTTTTTTATATGTACTGAATTTTGGCTGCAAAACACCATTAGAAGAAATCTGTGAAATCCACTAATTCATTTTCTGTTGCTAATAACACAAAGCCAAAGACTGGGGAAAGTTACTTTGGCTCACAGTTCTAGAAGCTCAAGGTTGAGAGGAACCATCTGGTGATTCACTTCTTGCTGGAAATGTCTCCAGGCCTTCGAGGCATCCCATGGCAAGAAATACAAAGATGTTTGATCTCGCTCTCTCTTCTTTTGTGCTCCTTCTTTTCTCTAAGGCAAGCAGGATTCAATTACAAAGGGTCCGTCCTGTTGCATCTATCCATTTCTAATTATCTCCCTATTGAGACAACTGTAAGCACCAAAGTCAAGCAAAATTTTTCACCTTGTTAATTTAATTAAAACTCACAACAGAAACGTAGGGGTATTCTCTCAAGCCATGTCCAAATGTAGCATGAACATTTATTTTCTATAGCTTATTTTTTACATGTTTTCCTTCTTAATATTATGTATATTTTACCTTCTGATTAACAGAAGTTACAAATGAATTAAATTACCAGGTAGCTCCCGAGGAGCGTGCTTTATATTTCCACTTAAACTGAAGACCAACATGCACTGTGAGCAGCGCCTCTGACAACTCATCTGGACGGCTGGTACCTGGACCTTATGTCCTAAGGGACTGAATTCACTTAAACTCTAAGGGCTTTGGGAGACCTCAGGTTTTCCCCATCTTCATGAGTCCTGTAGACTCTTTTCAGGGATCCTTTTTTAGGTTCTTAGCATTCTGAACAAAGGGTTAGACAAGAAATGCTTGAAAAAGGTGGTGAGACTTTACATTTATTAAAGTTGAAATATACACTAGAATCAGAGGGGACCACTGAGAGAACATCACAGTGGCTAGAAATTAGTAGTGGGTGACTTTTGTGTCTGTCATTTTCAATATGATGTCACGCTGGGACCATTCTATCAAAAATTGCTAGATGCTGAGCCAGAAGAACTGAAGACAGCACTACTGTGTCTGTCTGCTTCCAGATTCAAGGCTGGGAAACTGAGTCCTGTGCCTGTTTCCTGAATCTTGGTGATTGACAGTTCACACCCACTTGTCCAGCCAGTTTTCCCCCCCTGAATTGCCTGCTTCCAGGTAAAATCTGGCTGCGGGGAAACACTTATCCTTGTTGCTCAGTTCTGCCCTGAAAACACCTGATGTTCTTATTGGGCAACTTGTGATTCTGAGGCAATATATTCCTCATAATTAATTATTTTATTGTAGTGAATAATCTAGTTAACTTGATGCCATATTAGTAGACAGGGCTGTACCTGCCTTTGTGTATATGTTTAAAGACTGATAATGTTTAAAATATCTTAATGAGCACAAATTTCATCATTCTTTATAAGACAATTATTTTCTTTGTTTATGACATAAAGAACTAAAGATTTTTTTTAATTAAAGAACACAATTAGAGGCACAGTAAAATAATAAATTGAAGTTAACAAAGTCCTCTTCAAAGACAAAGAACACCCATAATATATAAGTAATTTACTGTATATGAATCTTGTACAATAAATCATAAAAGTGCCAGATGTGGAATGTGCTATGTCTTTGTACATGAATCAACCTTAGTTCTTAGGAATTCATAAGTCCTTAATTCCTCAGTGTATATTTCATCTGCCAAACCAAGTAGTTACTTTTATTGCTGCATATATAATTTTATAGAAATATTTACTTTCTGGAGCTAAACAATTTTTAAATGTCTTCATTAGTATACTGCCCAAACTATTTATCAAGGAAAAGTATCATAGAAGATTAGATGAAAAATTCCAAATCTTGTCATCTTTCACAACATCCTGGTATTTGAAGAGTATTATTTTTCCTAATGTACTCCCACAATTTCACCCACATATTTTCTTCATGTTATTTCAGAGATAAAATGAGAACTATAGTCAAGAGCACATAATTAAAGTGCCATTGTCATGCAGTGTTTGTGTTATATCCATAACAATGATCAAAGATTAAATAAAGGCCAAGGAACAATGGGTTAGAAAAGAGCCAAACACACACATGAAACTGCCAATTAAGTTTAAAGGCATATAATAAAGGAGAAATTCTTTCTCAGTGATGAAGTATCTACTATGACTGGATGTGAAAATTAAAGGGATAGTGACAGAAATTAATTTCTTTCACATTATGAGCATGTATAGTAAACACAGTATCAGGCAAATTCACTGAGTTGCAAAGATTGCAAGCATTAAAGGCTTATTAAGGCTATTAAAGTTCATCACATCCTCAATGAAAGCTCCTTTAGGGGAAGAATGATGGATAGCTCCTCCCAAGCTTCTCTAGACTGGAATACATAGAAAAGCAAAATTTTGCTTGTCTCCTTTTCAATATAAAATGATCCCAAGTGAACACAACACTTCCATGAAAAACACATACTACATTTGCACCAGGAGATCCACAAAATATTTTTTTCTTCCTTAAACATAGCTAATTCTGTCTTTGAGTGTGTGTAAGTATATGCTTGCTTTGTACACTTTTTCTCACTGTCAGAAAAATATACCTTTATTTTACCGTAATATTTCCTCCAAGTTTCTTAAGCTATCACAGAAGGTAGTCAGTTCAGTAAGCATTCCTGAGCTACCCAATGTTTTAAAATTTTAATCTTTTCTCTTGAGCTTTATACTTAGAGAGAAACTATAAAAATAATAAAGAACTATTCCCTTGTCCTCTTTCCATTTTCTCTAATGTTAATATCTTAAATTACCATATATTAATTCTCAAAATTAGGAAATAAATATTGTTATAAGGACCATTTAAAACAAAAGAATTTATTTAATATGTTCAGTTTTTTAAAATACTAGACCTATGGTTGATTACTTTTAGCAAGATATAAAAGATTGGATTTCATGGAAAAGTCTGACTAAGATGCTTGTAAATATTTACTTATTTATTTGTCTAGGAATAAAAGATATTTACAGCCATAGTTTTAGAAGAGATCACCTGGGAAGTGAGATAAATTAAAAAGCAAGATACCAAAATATTGATCACTGAAGTATCTATAATTTACCAACTTAAAAGGTGCGATTTTTCAAAGAAGTTGGAAGTTCAGTGAATGCTGAGTAAAACAAATAGACTGGAAGGAATTGATTGCTCATTGTGAGAGTAAGATGCTGATTAAGAGGTAGGGAATCTGATTCGCCTAAACAGCAAATGTGGAATCTTTGATTATCTTATCAGAGGAAAAACCTATGTGGAAAGGTACAGAGTCAGGTACAAAGGTTGTGGTAAATAGTTTGATAAAGTTTTAAGAATGCACACAAATTCTCTTTGGTTGGATTTTGTATGCTTGCTGTGAAATACTATTATGGTTTTAATTTAGGTATCCCCAAAGCCTCATAAGGAGACTTTTCAGAGTTGTCTGGATTCAGTGTGTATGATACTGGGAATAAGGGTTCCATGTATTAAATTTGTCCACTGATTGGAATTCATATAGTTGTGGTTACTTCTTTATTTTTTGCCTGCTCTGTGATGCCCCACTGCCATGCCACCCTTCCTTGGAGTCAGCAGACAATGAACTGACACCTCCACAAACTATGAACTGAAATAAACATTTCCTCTAAGAACAAAAGTAACCTTTGAAGGTCACTTTTGAAAGTAATAGCTTAAACTTTGACTTTTCAATACAAACATTTTAAAGAAACAAAACTTAGATCTCAAAGGTTTAAGAAAACTTACTTAAAAATTGAATAATCTTGTTTAAAATAACCTGCTGTCAAGAAACAGGCATGAAAAATGAACAAATACTTCACAGAGGAAGAAATACAAATGTTCAACAAATATATGAAAAAAATTCAATGACTCTGGTCACTGAAGAAATGCTAGTTAAAACAAAGCTAAGATTCCACTTACTCTAGAAAGAATGGCAATCAATAGGAAATCAGACAATAACAAGTGCTGGCATGGCTGAGGGAAAAAAGTAACCCTCTTGCATTGCTGGTGTGAATGCAAACTAGTATAACCATTATAGAAAACAATATGGAAATTTCTCGAGCATTGAAATTAGAAATTCCACACAATCCAACCATCTCTCTTCTAGATTTCTTCTCCAAAGAGTTTACATAGTCATACTACAGAGATAGTTTCATGCCACTGTTTATAGCAGCAAAATTTTTAATAGCTAACTTTTGCAAATTGGGGTTTGTATACCCATCAACACTCATATGAACACACAAAATGTGGTATCGATATATAATGAAATGCTACTCACATATACACAACAACAAATTTGAGGGCTTTGTGGAAAAATGTGTGCACCTGGAAAACACAATGGTGAATGAAGTATATGAAATATATTATCATATGGTATTCTCATTTGAGTGAGGCAAAATACAAAGAAAGATAAATGATGGATAGAAAGAGGCAAAAAGATAGGTCACTTTTTTTATTTTGCAGGTTATAAAACAAAACAATAAAATGGAACAACACAAAACAGTGAGGACAATATTGAATTTCAAAAACAAAACAGAACAAAATCCCGTATAATTGCTGTATTGCATATTATCCTCTAAACTGATAGTCTACTGGCTCCACACCTTCAAAGTCAAACAGTCAATACAAGCATTAAGTTGGTTTCATATCTCACATTATTAGCCACTTACCTGAATAGTGTGAGGGGGTGAAGGGTGTGAGGGGTGTTCCTGTCTCCCAGCTCAAGCACCAGCTGCCTCATGGGAAGGGTAGGCTGACTTTGTAGTTTTTTTCTCAGCCCATGGTTGCCACTGGCTCACCAAAAAGACAGATCTTTTCCAATAAAGCAATGGTTCATGGGGAAAAGGAGAGTGGGGAGAAAGACAAGAAATGAAAATGAAAGAAATAAAGATGTGTCTGTCAAGTACAGAATCATAACCATGAAAATCAATGTAACCATTATATGCTTTAACATGACCTAAGAAAAATGATTTCAACAACTATGAAAAAAGGTGATAGGGAAAGCAGAGGAGTAGAGGGGAGAGAAATAAAATGGGAAGGGGATTAAATAAATAAGCTATACTATATTGCCTTAGTTATTTTTCTTTCATCGCTGAGACAAAATACCCGACATTCACAAGTTAAAGGGGGAAAGTTTTATTTAGATTGCACTTTGTAGAGGTTTCAGTCCATAATCAGTTGGCTCCAAGGCACAGTGGCAAATGGAAAAGGGGAAACAGTTCAGAGGATCAGAACACAGCAAAAGCAGCAACAGCAAAAGGGAAACAAGCCTCTCTCAGCCCCTTTTATCTTGTCCAGATGGCCAAGATTACTGTGGTGCCAACACAGTCCCTCAATCACCTGCCTATTATCCCAGCACCCTAAGTCCCAGTATCAAACAATGAATTAATCATGAAGTCTAAATTCAGATAACTCTGAAAAAGCCCTATCCAAAAGCACATGAGGCCTTGGGGGTGACATCTAGACCAAAGTATACCATGTGTATATGTAATCATTTTCCAAGATGATTATTAGCTGCATGAATTGCAAACATGAGAATTTAAAAAAAGAAGAAAGAAGAAAGAAAGAAGAAAGAAAGAAAGAAAGAAAGAAAGAAAGAGAAAGAGAAAGAAAGAAAGAAAGAAAGAAAGAAAGAAAGAAAGAAAGAAAGAAAGAAAGAGATTCTGTCTGTATTTCCCCAAAATGTTTCTTGGATCCAGTTCCCATGCAATATGTGACTATACAGACTTCAACATATACCTAGTTCAGTTTTAGAGACACTCATTTTCAGAAAGAGACAAGTAATATAAGTTGCTAACTGTTTTGACCTAAAAGTGATACAGAATGTGTATTCCTCTATAATTACCTAAAGCAATTTATTTATTGCCACTTAACTTCAAAAACTTTAAAGATTCTACTCTATGCCTATAGGCTTTTGTGAGCATCTACTTCATTTCTCCAAGAGTACATTTAAATGCTTGAGATTAAAGAGGCAGCATATTGTTAATGAAAACTAAGAATTACTAGACAAAAAACCAGAGAGCCACACTAAAGTCTCCCTTATGCTTTGTAGTTTTAAATTCAAAGCATTTAATGTGATTTGATATTGTTTGTTACAGTTATGAGCATGATTTTTTTAAAAAGTGGTTAGTGTGTGATATTTCTTCCTATAGGTACTAGTAAGAGAGTTGGACTTAGCCATATTGCAGTGGTTCCTGGAAGACTTATGGCAGAAAGGCAAGAAATTTGGAGGAATATACAAAAGTGAGAACTGGATCATGAGAACTATAGTTCAGTTGGGGCTGTAGTTTAGATTGGAATGTCTCTCACAGGTTTGTGTGTTAAAAATTTTGTCCCCAAATTGATGGTATTTGCAGGCAGTAATAACTTTAAGAAGGAAGTACTGGTGAGATGTTTTAAGTCATTGGAAGCATAACATAAATGGCTGTATGGGAACTCAATATCTTTCTCTTCTTTTCTCTTTCACATCTTGAACATAAGGTGAATGGTTTGCTATACATCTCTCCCAAACACATCATGATATGCTGTCTCCTCCTCCTAGGAATTCTAAAACCAAAGAGCCCAACTGACCATGAACATAAACATAAAGAACTGTGAGCCAAAATAATATTTTCTCTCAGTAAGTTGATTTACCACAGGTATTTGTTAAAGTGACTCCAGCTGACTAGTACAGGAGATAAACGTTTCCAATTGGAAGTGACAGTTGAGTGCCCAATTGGGTGAGTTCAAGGAAAAGAGCTGGGGAGGGAAGATACTGTATGTGTCTTTAATGTGAATATTAAAGTAATAGGAATTATGACAGAACAATAAAAGGAATCAATGACCTGGGTGCTAAAATCTTTTACTTTTGAATGATAGTGGAATGAAAGACAATAAGTGGCCATATGACTTTTATAAGAGCTCAGTAATTTGTAAAATAGGGTGAATTGTCTAAAAAAGATTAAGATGGGAATATTCTACTTCTAGACAAAGTGATATTTCAAGAGGAAAAAAATTGAGGACTAAAAGGAATGCAAAATCTAAGAACACAGTAACAATTTGTATATAACAAACTGGTGAACTTCATACAATGCAACACAGAATATTTTCTGATGGAAAACCAAGGACTTCAGTGGATTTTACAAAGATTTACAATTGAAGGAACAACTGTTAGTCAGATGAAACAATTTACTGTTACTCTAAGAAGAGTCATTATTGAAGGATAACATTAGGAAAAATAATTCATTTCAACACCTTTGCCCAGTTAGATGCTATTTAATCTTTTTTACACTATTCAAAGTGCCTTTGGTTAAATACTGTCTTAACTTTAGAAACATACACACTCACACGAATATACACATAGACACACAAAGGAAATGCAATCTGGCATGCATGCTTGCATTGAACTGGACAGTTGTATTAAGCAAATTTTATCAATGGGACTACATGTCAGATATACACTGCTTGATGGAAGAGAGGTTAAATTTTGCTTATGGTTTCAGAAGGTTCAGTCCATCGTTGACTGACTCCAAGGTAGGAACGTTATGGCAAAAGTGCATGTGGAGTAAAAGTGATTACTTCACAGCAGCCAGGAGTAGAAAAGAGGAACAGTGCCAGAAAGGAAGGGAGGAAGAGCCCATATAGACTGAGAATCCTGTCTGTATGTCTCACCCAGAAATATAGAAGGTGCTTCACTGGGTGACTGTGTGCCTCTAAAGCCAGTCAAGTAAACATTTGCACTTAACTATAACTTGTAGCTTACATATAAATCCATAAAAATAAAAAATAAAGACAAAAATATTTTAATATGAAGGGAAGAAAATAAATGTAGCTTATTTAAGATTTAGAGAGCTTGTTGTCATTGTCTTGATTGCTCTTGTTAATGGTCAGGTTCTGAAGAAAGAAAAGTTTTCTAAATCAAGTGAGTCTCATGCTTATAATCATCAATAGTTTATGTCTCTGTGATGTAAAATTTCAGAAATTACACCAATGTTATTTCATTTTATTAATTACTAATACAATTCAAAACAGACAACTATGGTTAAGTTAAATGAGTGTCCAGTATGACAGAGAACACATAATCATAGTTTTAATTAATGTTTGTGTTAAAAAGATCTTTGCTAGTGGGATGTTAAAGTATTGTAGTATTATTCAACAAATCCAATACTAATAGAAAATATAAGTATTTTGTTAAGATTTAAACCATTTAACACTTACAAAATAGTTTTATAACCTTTACTTAGAGTAATCACACCTACTTCCCCATTTCCATATACAGTTCATTATATCATAGTGCTTGTTTTGGAAATGCAAATTTTTTTCTAAACTGAGTGATACAATACAGAAATGTCTTAGAAAAGTGGAGTTTCTGCATTAGCGTATGTGTAAATTTCCTTAGAAACTTTACATGAAGAGTAAAAACTATACCCAGATGAATTGATTTATGTCACAGTTGTGAAAGCTATGTGCCACCCTACAGTCTGCCAAGTACCTCTTTTTATGGTGTATTTAAGAACTTTCCACCATTTCTATGATCTGCAAGTTCATAATCCCTTATAGGTTTTTATGTTGAAATCTTAATCCTCAAAGTGATAGCATTAGAAAATAAAGTTTGGGAATTAGTCAAAGATTAAGAAAGTGCTGTCATGGCTGGGAATGGCGCCCTTACAAATGAAGCTTCTGAAATCCCTTACCTTTATCCATCATGTGAAGACACAGAAATAAGACATCATCTGTGAAACTTTACCAAACTCTCAAAAAGAAGGTCCTTCCTTCATCCCATTTCACTCCCTGCCTCTCCCCAGATTTGTTGTGTACAGGTACTGCATGCACATAAGGAAGGTCAACACTGCAAAACATTACCAACCATTGCAATCATATGCAAAAAAAGAAGAGGATTAAGAGATGGATAGAGGAGATACAAGGAGAGGAGAGCCAACTATAAAGTGACACCTCTACAAACTGTAAGATAACTAAATCTTTCCTCCCTAAACTTTGACGGTCAGGTATCTTGTCTCAACATTGGTAAAAAGTAACTACTACAGATAGGAAATACTTTTAGCAAAATATTAAAAAGAACATTGGATACAAATTTTCAAAATGTCCAAGAAAAAAAGTAAAACTATAATTTTATATACAGTAATGTCATAGTAATTGAAAGTAAAATGAGTCTATCAAGGTTGTGCTAACTTCGGGCTTCTATTCGATGAATCCTTTTGAAAATAAGCTTGGAAAAATTATACTAAGAAAAAGGAGAGCATGTAAGAGTGTACTGTACTCACACAGATGATTAAGTTAAACAAATCTTTACATTCTTTGAATAAGGCAGAAAATTTTAAATATATTAAAATATGCTTCTAATTATATTTAGCAAGTAAAACTTAAACACAACTAATGATAAATTCCATATGATAATAATATGTTAGACTTGGGGTTTTTAAAAGTCAATGTAGGCTTTTAAAATTCATACAAAAGCATGGACGGTTTAAATAACATGGATTTAGGGTTGATCTCAGCATAAAGACTGAGAAAGTCCAAGATCAAAATGCTGCTGTATACAGTGTGTGGCAAGTTCCCTATTTTTGTTTTCAGATGCTAACATCATTATATCCCCATCTATCAAAGAGAGAATGGATTTGCATCTCTTCTTGTGAAGAAACCAGTCCTTTTCTGAGAAATACATTCTCATGAATACATCTAAACCCAGTTAACTCACAAAGGCTTCACCTCCTAATACTAACACATTTTACTTTAGTACTTCAACACAAGATTTTGAGAGAATACAGTTAAGTCCAAAGTAGATTTCGGGAAAGTGTGAAAAGAAGTGATGGCAGAGTATACTTACTGAACAAATATAAATTTAGAAAAAATTGAAGAATTAGGAAAGAAAATTAATGCTGCATTTTAAAACAAGTATACCATTCCAATTTATATCACTGTCCCAAATGCAAAATTTGAGAAAAAGATTAACTATATAAATAATTAAATAAAGGGAGAAAGCAATGAAGACACAAAAACACTTTTAATAATAATCATAGAAAACATAACATCATACAGCTGAAATATCTAACATGTTTTATAAAAGAAGGGAAAATGTATTAGATCCAATGTAAAAAGGCAGATCTTGTACTCGAGATATAGCAAACTAGATTTGATAATGTGATATTTTAAGAAAATATTTTTAAACAAAGAATTCATAATTGTGTAAATCAAAAACATATGTGATATGTACCAAGTAAATGCAACACAAAGAATGCTACAGCACTATTATAAAATTAGAAAATCTGTGAGGAAGCTTCATATTAAGAAAGGAACATTGTCAACAATGGAAGTGCAAATCAAGAACATAAAATCACAATGAAAATATATGTGCCAAATAAAATACCTTTAATACATATCAAGTAGATCATAGAGACAAATATATACAGTTCTAATTTCAAATGTCAGCAGACTCCTCTCAGTAGTATATGTATAAATTTGATAAAAAAATAATGTAGTATAAATACATCAATAACAGACATAATAACTTTGAGCTACTTTAAAATTTTATCTAAGATACGTCTATGTGCACGTTCTTTTTCAATAAGAAATAATCACAATTTAGATTTTTCTACAAGTACAATTTTGGCCAAGTAAAATCCAGCTAAAGTGCAATCTTATAACTAGCAGACTCCCAATGATTTATTACATGTAAGATCCTCATAAAAAGGATTCATGTTTTTACTCAAAAGTCAGTGTGATTAATTGCAAAGGAAGAAATGGAGTCAAGACTTTGGAATTAAGCCCAACCATGAAATATTTTACAAAGAGAAGGCAGTGTATTATGCACTTAGGATAACCCAAATAACAAGAATGTCAAAACACTTGAGAGTAATATACAATTCCTGTTGTTCTAAGAATTAATTATTGAGTGTATTTGCTTCTGAAATGCCTAGTACTAAATAAGCATCTTGCTTCAAAGATGTTTTGTTAGAGTATTCATACTCTCTCAAATGAAAAACAAGTGGTAGCAATTAATATTATAAATTTTAATCTGAAAAAGTTTGTGTATACTGTATAATTCCACAAAACTTAATTCAGCAAGTATGTTATACTTATGAAAATATTGCCTGGCATCCATAGTTTTAAAAACTGCTATGGTTCACAGGCAGGGCAACAGATAGGACCCATGTTTCTCCCTTATATTTGATTTCTTTTCAGCTTGGTTCCTGTTAACCTTGGCAACCTGTTCAATAAGAAACTGTAGTGAACTGTATCACCATAGACAATCAATGGTTGAGTGGTCTATAATAAATGAAAATGCCACCACTGCTCAGCAATTAGCTTATGGATCCTCTCCAAACACTTAGAAACTCTTCCGTTGGCATCGCTTAAAAATGCTGGGTGAATTTAATTATACTCAAAGCAAGAGGCAATATTCAATTACGGGTGGGTTCATTGTGTGGAATTGTCACCATCATGATTAACAACCCTCATGAAAAACAATTAATTTGGTATCTTGTCGCTAGGTCAAATATAAAAGCTAATTCCCTTGAAGAAGGAATTATGTTTATCAGTACATATCCTTTTAAATGCTTTAATCTAAAACATTATTATGATCTTTTTAAGAAAAAATTATAAAACTTGCACAGCAAATATATCTCCAAAATTAACCTAGCATTAAAAAAAATTGTCATTAGCTTTTGTTTCTTAAAAAAAAAATAGCAGCAGATAAAACAGAAATAGTCACTTCAGTTTACACAAAAGCCAGGTATATTCTCATTTCATATCTATTTTGGGGGACTCAGTTACTCACATTTAAGGGAAAAACTGCAGCTATACCGAGGCATTTGACTTCTCATGGAAGCGTTCAAGTACTAAAGAGACATGTTTCTTATTAAAACCAGCAACACAAGACAGAAATAACTATCATATCTTACTATACCACTGAGTTAAAAAGCAAACAAGGAACAAAGCAATGTAGCCTTTTCCAGAAAATGTTTTCAGTAGAAACGTAAAAGAGCTATTCTCGATTTGCTCACAATCCTTTGGGTCAGATGAAAGAACACAGCACCTTGTTCTTTTGAAAATCGTTTTCTGTTCATATTTACATTTTTTTTCCTGAAAGATGTATGAGTTAACATCATCATCTACTATGAAGTTCTTCGAATCAATAGGCCAGTGCCAAATAGTGATGTGTTGAATACATATCTATATGTATATATACATATACATATACATATACATATACATATACATATATAAATATAAATATATAAACATATATATATATATTGCCATTATTGATGTAGGGTCTCACTGTCACTCAGGTTGACCTTGAATTAACTAAATAGTTGAAGTTCACAGAGAAATCCAGATTCTCCCCTTTCAGTTCCGGGAGGGCTGATAGTATAGGATGTACCATTTCTTTAAATAGGCAGTTGTACATACATACAGTCCCAAAGAACTATTTTGACAATTTTGGTATTAATTAATTTTTTAAAGTTTACCATCTTATTAGTTAATTCTTTATAATATAGTTCTAATATAACTAAAATTTAAGTTTTTTCATTATGAATTATTATTATTCAAGGATTTTCTTCTGTCTTGATAAAGAAAGAAAACTTGAAATTTCAAGTGAAAAGGAACTAAAAAAATTTGCTTTTTATTCATTATGTAAATGATTAACTAGTATCACCTTTGTGTAATTTGGTGAGTTGCATTTCACATATCACTTTATTATCTGTCTTGCTTTTTTAGAAGACATGTTGAACTTATGAAAGGATTTTCTCTTAAGGGACCCTTTATGTGCATTTATTTTGCTGATTTCACACCATAATGCAATAAAATGTATGAATAATACTACAATTCCTTTTGAAGCTCCTTAAGGAGTGGCTATATTTTACTCATTTTCATATCACCTATATTTAGTCTAGCAATTATTAATATTTGCTAAATGAGTAAATGAATGACATTCTATTTACAATGTCTTTGTTGATCCAGACTGTTGTACTAAAATGCCATAGACTAGGTTGGTTATAAATTACAAAACTTTAATTCTCACAGTTCAAGGGAATGGAAAGATGAAATTTAAGAGTCTAGTGGATTCAGTACCTAAAAAGGGCCTATTTCATAGAGGACCCCTCCTTTCCTACACCTGTTGGCTGGAACAAAACTGTACTTTACCACCTACTTTACAAGGCACTAATACTATTCATGAGGGCTGCATCAGATTGAACTAATTACCTACCACAACACTTCTAAAGTCATTATTGAGATTAGTGTTTTCACATAAGGATTTTGGGAAAAACCAGATATTCCAAGCATAGCATTCATTTTGCTAACAGATTTACATCAACTTACTCAGAACAAAGATTTATACTTAATGACATGTATACAGTGATAAGCTAAATAGTATCATCCAAAAATACCATCCAGCAATTATTTCTATGGATAACTCATAAGAACCCATCAATCTATACTGTATGATCTAAGACTTAGAAACCACAAGAATTAGATTAGTTTGTTTGGCCAAGATCAAATAATAGATTCTCAACTATTTGCCAGCATAAGCAAATCAATTGAAATAGATTAGGTTACAGAAATGGGGAAAAAACTGAAATAAATAAAGCAATACTAATCAATCAAACCAAAATGACTGGTACCTCCAATTGATACATAACTCTATAGTTTACAAATTATATTTGGCAATGATATTTTATTAACTCAGAAGAACATTATAACATAGATTCAGCTTTAGTATAATCATTTCATGGTCAAGGAAAGTGATTCTAACAGTTTGAAGGCCTTTCATAAAAATTTAAACCATGAAAATTTTACAGCCGTGCTTTAGGACTGGCAAAGTATAGCTCTTGCATCAGGCATGTGGCTTTTGTTCAGAAATGCAGAATATTAGGCCTCAGTCCTATGAATCAAATTCTGCCTACACACGTTTTCAAGTGCACATGCAATATTACATTATAGACAGATCTTCATACATAATAATATGCAGAATATTTCATATCATATGCATAAATAAGATGTATTATAATGAATTATAATATGATATGCATACATATTATGTTTGAGAGACACCAGCCTAGTACTTTTTACTGTGTGTCATAGCTACTGTTACAGTAATATAACTAGATATAAATTAAAATGATACAGCATTTCCAGAAAGATGAGCGATTAAAATGCAAACCTGTATTCAGAAAGCCCAGTAAAAACACATCATGACAAACATTTGAGATTGTTTTGCTCATCTTGTAAATATAGTGTTTTGTAGCAAAGTAAGGAGTTTCAAAATGAATGACAAATAAAAATGAAGAGAAAGTGAAGTTTCAATGTTGGGTGTATAAAACTCAAATTATAATCTAGGTGATCTGTGAAATTTTCCGTGGAGCTCAACGAAGCTTTCACTATCTACCATCACAGTGCTTAGCAAGTTCTTTTATTTGCTTGAAAGGAATTTGTTGATTGTGAAAAATAATTAAAAATACATAAAACTAAACAATGTCACAGACCATCATTCTAGACAATGATTAGGAACTGTAGTTCTCATGGCTGTCAGATTAATTTAGAATGTAAGTTGCACCAAGGACGGACATATTGAAGAGTAGAGCCATTTCTGAAGCTCTGTTTTGTTCTGTTACTTTACTCTCTATGTTTACTGTGTTACTAATACTTTTGTCTTTCTTGTTAACAGTGGATGAGCTCCCAGAATACTACTTCTCTACACTCCTGCCCATTATGTTTCAGTGCCTCAATATTAAAATGATTGATTCAAAAATACGTAATGAACTTGAGGGAGAGGGAACAAAAACACAAATATATATCTGCAGTCAATAATACTACAAGTTGTAGAAGTCCTTAAATGAATGTTGGACAAGATTTTACCTTTGAGACCAAATACATTATTACGGACCTAAGATTATTTAATCAGTATCATGGATAAAATATTTAAAGATTTTATATTTGTTTGTAGGGATCATTATTGTATATTGGTTCTATGGTTTCCTTTTACAATATCAAATGTCTAATAAGCACTAAAAAAGTCTCATTCATGTCTAATCACTATATGCTAGAGGAAAATATTAGGATTGTGTACTAGATTAAATGTTATTTTAATAAAGGACTTTCTTTTTATTTAAAAGAGAATAAAACAAAAGGGGGCAGTACAGAGCAGATCAGAAGAGGACAACATAGGCAACACAGTACTTTACATTAAGTCAACTGGACATCAAAAGTATCTAACACCATATCTCTTACTCTGCTATACTTGAGCGTAGTTTCAATTACAATAATATCAAACATAACACAATAGGATAAAGCCATGCATATAGTGAAAGAATTCCAGGGCATTCTGAACCAAATAACAGAAATTGATCAATGGGTATTATAATATCTCATTTTTGATAAAAAAGAAAAAAATTTGTTTGAACTATCACACATATTCACATTCCAATGAGACACAATGTGGTAGATAGAACCAATGGTAATAGAACAAAAAAAAAGCATGGTAGGATTTCTAAGAAGGATAATATTAAATCAGCAATAGCTGTCATAATGTTTTCTTCAAAACAGCTGTTCATATCATCATGTATGATATAGTCAAACAAAACAGGATAACACCATTCCAACTGATGATTGAAAACTTTGAAAGACTTCGAAGCTATGAGATGGGGCCTCATGCTTACCATAAAGTCTTATATACTCTTATCAAAT
>PVJX010017261.1:0-38664 GCA_004027295.1 Dolichotis patagonum | reverse complement strand
AAAATAAGATCAGTAGACAGAGTGCTGATATAATCTTTACTCTGGTTCACATATTTGACATATTTTTTTAATTTTTCTCCTTTTTCATTATTATTTTTTCCATCCAATAGATCTTCTTTGTTTTTTCTGAGTCTATTTGCACATCATACAAACACACATGTGTAGAAACAATTTTTCCCTGATATATTTGAGGGTAAGTTATACATGCTATGGCCATTTACCATCAAATGCTTCTAAAATTTTTTCCTCAGATTTAAGATATTTTCTTACATACTACAATGCTGTTATCAATGTCTATAACTTCAAGCTCAATATAATACTTTCATCCATTCTAATTCCCTTTTTGTATTTGTCAAATAACTCAAAATATCCTTTTTCACCTTATCACAGGAGCTAGTCCATAGTCAGTTGTGCCAATTAATTACAAAGTATCTTTGTCTCTCTTTAACCTGGGATGTTTTCATGGTTTTCTATGTAGTTCATTTTGAAAGTATAAAGATTCGTCATACTTCCTATATTTCAAAAGAATATTCCACCACCATTATCTCATGTTTTCTCAAAATTGGATTCAGGTTATTCTGTCTTAAAGATCTAGAGAGTTCTGTATCCTTTTCAGGATTTCACATGCAGAGACACAAAATGTCTGCCCATCACCCACTATAGCACCAATTTTGATCAACCAACCAAGGTTTTATATAACTTCTAGAATTTATAATCACCATTTCCCTTCCTATAATCAATAAACTGCCTGTAGAGAAATATTTTAAGACCATAAAAACACTTCAAGTCTCAAAATTTCCTCCTAAGTCATAAATATTTCACATAAATGAATGATGCTTACATGGTTTCTCTTTACTATGATTTTGGCAAAGTCATTATTTTACAGATTCAGCAACATCTTGTTATAAAAGTGCTTGACTCCAAAATTACATTAGATATCACTAAAAAGGTGCATGAGATTAGACAGGATGAATAATATGTCTCTCCATTTTACAATTTAGATAACAAGAATCTACATATCTAATCCCACATACAAAAATTAACCCAAAATGAGTTTAAAACTTAAATGTAAGACCTGAAACTGTAAAACTACTAGAGAAAAACCCTATGAGATTGGTCTGAACAATGATTTCTCTGAATATGAACCCCATAGCACAGGCAACAAAAACAAAAGCAGACAAACAAAATCGCATCCAAATGAAAACTTCTGCATAGCAAAAGAAACAAAAGATCAATCATAGAATGGGAGAAAACATTTGCCACTCATTATCTGATAAAGGGTTGATATCCAAAATATACTAACTAGAAAACTAGAACTAGAAAATAACCCAATTTTAAAATGGGCAAAAGGCTTAAATAGACATTTCTCAAAAAAAGACACAAAAATAGTCACCACATTAAATGTATTACTAAATGTAAACAGTACATAAAAAGCATTCGACTACATTAATCAGGGAAATACAAATTAAAATCATAATGAGATGTTTTCTCCCATCTGTTAGAATGGGTATTCTCAAAAAGTCAAATGATAGCATGTGTTGATGAGTATGTGAAATAAAGAGAACCCTTGTACATCATTAGCAGGAATATAAATTAGTAGATTGATCATGGAGCATGGCCTTAAAATTCATATGCTGGAGTTATGTGACCCAGAAATCCCACATATGTATCTAAAATAATTAAAATCAGTATTTCACAGAGACATTTGCACTCACATGTTTATCTGAGCATTCACAATAGCCAAGATATATGGAATCCTAGGAATCCATTAACAGATGGATACAGAAAATGCAGTATATGTGCACAATAGGATACTGCTCAGCCATTTTAAAAAGCAGAAATCCTGTCATTGGGATAACACTGCTGAGCTTGTAGGATATTATGCTAAAAGAAATAAGCCAGGCCCCAAAAGACAACCATTACATAATCTCACTTATATGTGGAATCTGATGAGATCGGGCGCATTCAGGGTGGTATGGCTGTAGACTACATGTGGAATCTAAAAATGTCAGACAATATGAGGTCCCGGGGCTATTATTAGAGAAGCTAAGATCGGCGAGCACAGCGCTCTGGCTGAGCCACCTGAATTCGTGCCCGAGATACCTGAGCGACTGAACCCACGCCCATGTGACTGGCTTGAGCGGACCGAGCGTGGAGCTGAATCGCCCTGCACACGACTCGCCCAGAAAGGGCCCTGCACTCAACCCACCCAGAGGCACCATGAATTCATGCCGCAGCCGTGCTGAGGTCAGAAGTCAGGGAGCCCAGCAGTTCTCAGGGACTGGCATCAACCCATGGTGAGTGATGGGAATAAGACCCTCTCACGGGAAGGGGCAATCAAATCTGCTATGATTGATAGCATCAAGTCTAAGAGTATAGGCAACTATACTGAAGATGACAAGATTCACTAAGATACCCACTCTGGTTTGATTATTGCCTACTTTTGAAGTCTTATAATATCTCCAATGCTTCATTTTTATTCATGTTGTTATATACTGCTGAGGCATCATGGTAACATTGTAGATCACCTTGTATTGTGGTTTTATATGACTTTTTGCTTCATGCTTTTCTAGGAATTGTTTTGTTTTGTCTTGCTTTTGTTTTGTTTTTCCCTCTAATACAGAAAGGATAGATATACATGTAGAGACTCATGCGTGTATAGAGCTTATAAACAGTTTACGAGAACCAACTACATAACGCATGTTGAAATGAACAACTACTTTGAAGAAAAAGAGACACTACAGTACCCAGTGCTGATTCTGTAATGTCATGATGTGAACTCCAGCAATACTATCATCCTTTGTTCAAAGTGATTTTAGCTTGTTTTTTTTGTTTAAGTTCAACACACATGAAGGTATGGACAGCTGTTTTGAAGAGAATGAGAGACACTATGACAGCCATTCTTGGCTTCCCTATTGTCTGGTCTTAAAGACCTGAAACACCTTCCTTGTCCTGCTCAGATCAGTTCCATACTATGTTGTTTCATGTGAATTCCCTGTATGTGACAATATGGACAATGATTTGGAAGAAAATCAATGATTTGGAAGAGTCAATATGATAGAGAGTGAATATCTCCAATTGTCTAGCTTTGAAATTTAGGTCTCTTACGTTGCTTTCTTGTGATCCACTTTGCTCTGTTTTGTTGTGTTTAATTTTATCCTTTTGATATAATTGCATGTGTGTTTGAGTATGTAAGATGGATGACAATATTGCTGTTTTTGTCAGATCATGGAGCAGAACTGTTAACAGTCTGTTTGAATGTCTACTTTGCATGTTTTAATTTTGTAATTTGAACAACTATTTCCAAGAAGTCAGTATGTAATTTGTCAAGTAATGATTTCTTATTGTTTTTTTGTTGTTCTTTTCCTTTTTTTCCTTGGAATTCTGTATTGTTGCTACCCTTTATTCTGTTTTGTTTGGTTTGGTTTTTTTCCCTTTAAATAAAATTTAAAAATAAAAAAATAAAAATGTCAGATGTCCAGATGTAGAGTACAATCGTAACTACCAGAAGCAAGAGATTTCAGTGGGAACACAGAGATGTCGGCCGAAGTGTTCAAGAAGGAGTAACTTTTTGAGATCTGTTACTCATGATGACAATAGTCAATAATAAATTACTGTATATTTCAAAATTTCTTAAAGAATGGATTTTAAATGTTCTCACTACAAAAAAAATAAGTATATGAGGTGATTAATATGCTAATGAGACTGACTGGATCTTCCTACAATGTATACATATACAAAACACCACATATACTGCATAAATATGTACAATTACTATTTGTCAATTAGAAACAGATTTTTGTGCTACTAAAACCCGGGGGCACTCTACCACTAGCTGCATCACAATCTTTTTTAAAAAATAATGTTTATTTTGAGATAGGGTCACACTAGTTCAGGTGAGACTCAAACCTGCAATCTTGCCTCCATCTCCCTAAGTGCTGGAACTACAGGCATGCACTGAAATTCCAGTTTAAAATAAAAATTTATATTTTAGGGTTAGGGATATGGCTTGATGGTAGAGCACCTACCTATTTTGTTCAAGGACATAGGTTTAATCTTAGTATCACCAAAAAAAAAAAGGAAGGAAGAAAAAGAGAAAGAGGTAGAGGAAGAGGAAGAAAAAGAGGAGAAAAGAACATCCATTCCAACTACACATTGAAGGTCTTAGAAAACTACAAGAGTGAGACAGTATATACAGTGGACTTGCCATGAGGCAGGCTTGTGTTTATCACCTGGTTCCTATAATTGCTCTGTTCTAACATAGAGGTCATTGAGTCACCGGGTTGTGAAGGATCAAGATTCACCCAGACCCTGTACTTAACAGTTTTGAAACTTCTGAGTCCTCCCCCTTTCCCATCGGACCTGAGTGAATGAGCATAAATCTTCTGTGGCTGAGGAATATTTAATGTGGTAGACTTTTCAAAAGATTTTGGGTGTGAAAACTGAGCAGTCTGGAAATTCGATGGAAGATTGTTAAATTTTATTAGCCTTTCAATCATCCATTCTTCATTTCATTTAATTGAATGGATTGATCATGAGTCAATCCATTTTGCCTGTAGATATCACATTCTGCTGATTTTCCCCATAGCTCTCTGAAGATAAGACATCTCTTTCCAATCTCTTCACCTTCCACTTGGATCTTACTATTCATTTTGCTAATTGAGTTTGCCTTGTTTCTGAAGATTGGGTGACATTCTCAGGAAGCCTGGTTCTGTCACAAATCCCCTATTGCCAGTCTTGGCCCCACAAACGATAGCTACCACTGAGTTTCTCTAACCAGCATTTTCTTTATCTCAGAAAATGATCTTCCAGACTGTCCAATGAAACACAATAAGCTGGTAAGTTTTCCAGCCTTTCATATGCATCTCACTCTATATTCTCACTGTACTGAACCTTTTAATCCCTTCTTTTTTGTAGGCCCAGAAAACTGGGACAAGGACAGTGTTTTAAAATGTATACATAAATCAAAATGCCACCATTTATAATCTCAGTTCTACTGAGATTCCAGTAGTACCCTCCAAACAAGGTACTAATCTTGTCATAACAAAGATGTTAGAGTTGATAATTCTATCTTTGCTAATGTTAATGCAATCCTAGTATAGTCCTATGACGTTATTCTCAGCATTTTTGCCATCATGCTTCAAGATCTCCGATTCTTATATTCTCCCTTAAATTGGCCATTGATTACCATGAGCCTTTCCTTGTCAATAACTCCTAATAATAACCCTTTATTATGATTTGTGCTTCTTCCAAACCAATACAGAAGTTCAATCCCAAAGTCATGTGTTAACAGTATTAAGAGAGTTGAAACTTTATCTGTGGTGTTATGGTTTGCACCTAGATGTCCCCCAAAACCTCAGGCAGTCATAGGTGGGAAGTTTCATAGGTGGGAATAGGTTGTGTGGATGTGGATTAAGAGTGTGATACTGGGTTTAACAGTGGGATAGTGGGATCAAGGGTGTGGATAATGGAAGCCCCACCCTGGGTGTGAGTGACACCAATCAATAGGTTTATAGCCTGGATAGCATACAAAACGAGAAAGCCAGACTGCCACTACTGCCACTGCTTACTATTGCGGCCTTCTGCATGCCAATATGAACTGTTTCTCCTTTACCACGCCCCTCTGCCATGCTGCTGTGCCTCAGAACCACCCAACCATAGACTGAAACCTCTACAGACTGTGAACTGAAGTAAGGTTTTCTCATTTAACTTTGGTGTCAGGTGTTTTGTCTCAGCAATGTGAAAAATAACCAAGACAGATGTTTAGAGGTGGGAGCCTTGAAATGTGAATAGGTTGGCTATTGAGAGGAGCCTCGGAACTGATTCCTGTTGGCTTTATAGAAGTAGAGAAACCACACAGACACAGAGATACATATATGTTCCTACCATGACGTGATGCAGACAGTGGGTACCATCGTTAGACCTTGTGCCATGCTGTCTGAACTTCTATCCTCTAAAATCATTGTTACAGGCAGCTAAGTTAGATAAAAATATTGTAGGCAGTCAGACAAGGCTGGGCCCTAGAAGAAACCAGTGCAGAAGACTAGATACCTTGTAACTGTGGAGGAGGCAGACATCTCCCACTGTGGGCCAGACCTCATGACAAAAGATCAGACAAATGTACTCACATCCTAAGATAAACCATCAGGGACTGATATTATAAAGAGGTCTCTATCTCCCTGAGGAAGCCAAAGGAATCACTGACCTAACCCCTATAGGCAGAATCACTGCTCTATATGCATGTTCGTTTGCTATGTAACTGGCTTTCCCATTTGTCCCTGAGTTAATCAATTTTACCTGAGTAAGTATACTCATAATCTTATTGGTTGTCTATACTTCTGTCTTACCTTATGCTGACCTTGCAAGATCCCATTTTGGACCTGCCTCACTTTGTGGTTTTGCTCTATAAAAGTTTCCAGAAAAAACAGAGTCTTTGGCAACCCACTCAGGACCCCTTCTGTCTCTCTCAGATGAAGCTTTCTTTCTCTCAATAAATATATTCTGCTCTTGTCTTCTGTTGTTCCTAAAATTCATTTTTCAATGTTAGAGAACATGAACTTGTACTGGAGATCTAGTAGGTTGGAAGTTTCTTTCCCCTATATCACCATGAGTTAATAAGCCTCTTTTCTTTATAATGGAACCTGTCTCTCTGGTATTTTAATATAGTAACCAAAACTGAGCTAATATACCATCTAGTTCCATAGTAACTGGAATAACTTCTTCCTTTTCACCTCATAAAGACCTGAGCCTCTGTGATGAAGATTACTAAAAAGCAGCTCTGGGCAGGATTTAAAATTAACCAATTGGCTTTCTATGTTCACTTGTGAATCTGTCACAGGCCTATGTCCCTTGTCTGGAGATGGGCACCAGATTCATAGTAAATGAAACTCTATGAATCACTGGTCTCACCTGAGGCTTATAGTGGCCTGTGATGCCATGATGCCTCAAAGGACAAGACAAAGCCACAGCTGAGGATGCCTGGATCCCACCACAATTAACTAGATAGAGACTGCAGCTGCAGGCTCCACACTCCTGCAATAAACATCAACCTAGAGATAAGATAGCTCTCTTGATCAGTATAATTGACTCCCAAGGTCCTGCTCAGTTTCTATGTTTTCCTCAGTATTTCCTTCCTTTGTTTGAAAACCAAATAAATATGGGCTTCCCAGAGAAGTTCTTTGTCTTGGCCCCTAAAGAATCTCGAATTCTGCTAAAAGGTTTTGATCCTCCTGGAGTCCTAAAAATCAAACCATTTGTTTCTTTCATTTAAACCTTCTCTGTCCACTCATTTGGGAGGCTGTGGGCCTTATTAGTATGTGATACTTCAGAGGTGGCACACATCTGTAAATCCAGCACTCTGGGAAGTTAAAGCAGGAGGATAGAAAGTTCTTGCCTAGTCTGGACAATTTAGTAACTTAGCAAGACCCTGTCTCAAAATAAAAATAATTTTTAATGGCGCTAAGAATGTAGCTCAGTATGAAGGCCCTGGGTTAGACTCCCAGCACCACACACCAAAAAAAGACCTGAGATACAGTACCCTCCCCTGCATTCTTTCCATCAATATCCCACTGTTTAACATCAGTGACATTTTTAACAATTACATCATTACAGACCTACACGTGCTATCTCTATTTAACCAGTCACTGGCAATAGGGTCCTCACCGCCAGCAATCTGGCAGGTAACCCAGCTCGAAATTCCAGTTTACACTTTGTTTGCCTAAGATCACTGCTGATACCAATTGTTGTAGGGAAGATTCCCTAAAAACCATGTAATATGGAAAATTACACATACAGGAATTATTGGGTAGTATTCTGTAGGTGAAAAAAAAGCCTGTTCAGGTGTGACATAAGGAGGATCAGGCAGAATAATAAATTAAAGTGCTGTGTGATTGTAACAGAGACCTCATTTGATCCCTTGGGGGAACTGTTAAACCAAGCTGGCCCATTCAAGAAGTTGCAAATTGAAGCAAGAAGATCAGTTATTCAAATGTCTGTTTTTTGAGGGGATGTTATGGATTTAAAAACTGGTGGTCAACTTGACGCCAGCTGGATTACATCACCATGCTGCTGAGCGTAGATGTTTCACCTGAGGAAAGTTGCCACGCTAAATGGAGACGTGGAGAAGGAGAAGGAAGGGTGTTGACAGATTGAGATGTGTCAATGCGTTGAGGCATTGAGGCATTGTAGGTTCTCCTAAATGTTGCTGTTTGAGCCATTAGGTTCTCCTGGAGAAGCTCTGGTCTCACATCAAGCATTGCTTCCTGGCTCCAGAGGGGAAGACATGTGCTGCTTGGTCTCCAGGATGAACTTGTCCCGCTGGCTTCCTGCCATGTACTCAACTGTGCTTGTTGGAGGAGGAGCTCGGGGCCTCCATGTCGCTGAGGATGGCTGTGGTGCTTTTCAGGACAGCCCCGGTCTTTGTTATGAGTGTGACTTCTTGACTCCAGCATAGAACCCTCAACCTATCAGCACAGCTCCTTCACCTTGCTGGCATAGACTTCCTAGTTTCCACTGCTGACCTTTAGGCCTTCCCAGCACAGATCTGTAAAAGACACTCGTGTGAGTCCTTCTTGTGGGCTCTAGAACTCCAGTTGGACTCGTGGGAGGCATTGTCATGAGCTCTGGGCCTTTATCTAGACTCTGTGGGACATTGCTGTGGGATCCAGGTCCTTGGCTAAATATTCTATGTCTATGATGTTGTGGATAGATTTCCTGCATTTTCTTGTCTTAACTCTGGGTGACCATCATAAAAATAATATAAACTTCATGTCCTGATTCTAATTGTTCTGTGTACAATCCCTGACTACAACAGGGGGGAAATGTAACTTGTGGGAGGTATCTTCATTTATCTAGGAGGTATTTAGCTGTGAACAATCTGCAGCCATATTCCTTTGAAAGCTAGAAAAATGAATATCTCTGCTCTCATAGGTGAACCTCACAGGACACAGTGTGCACTGTAGGGTGTATTAAAACTTGCAGTTTCAGTTGTTTATTTATGTTCTGCTCCTTGCAATTACATCAGCTATTGTTTAGACTATTTTGAGACTTTGTTGTTAGGAACATGTTTCTGATAGCTACATCTTCTCTGTGAATTTTGTTTTGTTTTGTTTTGTTTTGTTTTCTGGCAAGGTCTCGCTAAGCAGTCTAAGCTGATCTTGAACTCACTATGTAGCCAAGGTTGGCCTGAATTCACGGTGATTCTCCTGGGATTGCAGCGTGCCCGGCTGGAGCAGGTTTTATAACAGGAATACTTGAAATGTGTTTTTCTATTCTTTTCTCATTTTTGTAACTCATATGTAACATGTTGGTGTGTGCATGTGTGCGTGTGTGTTCCCAGTCTGAAACTCTCAAATTCTTGAGAAGGAATTCAGAACCTTTAAGTGTTTATGCACAGTAAATCCCAAAACACTACTTCAGGTTTTTGTCCCTTTAAACCCAATTCTTTCATGCCATCTTTCCCCTGAAACACTAGCATGCACTTTTCTGAAGGTAATTACACAGACCCTCAACCTCAAAGCGCTTCTCTAGTATCTGGCTCCTCCCAGACCTCTAAATCGTCTATCAGACCTCTCTCTGCCCTAAGAAACTTTAAATTTTGTTTCAAAACCTTCAGGTTACCAAGCAAGTCCTAGTGATGGGTGGAGGCGGTTGCCATGGACACAGGTCCAGGGCCAGGGGCTGTGGAAGAGTAGACCCAAACCTGGAATCTGATTGGCTCTGCAGGCACGCAGCGTTCTGCTGGCGCACATGCGCAGTGGGGGTGAGGCGAGGTCGCAGCAAAACCGAGGTTCTTGGTTCCGAGCGGTGTTTCTCAGGACCGGACTGAGACTGGCGACTCCTATCCGAGTCGCGTTGTTCATTCCGGGGAAGAGGAGTGGCGGCGCCAGAGGCCCCTCCGCAGCTGAGAACTGAATCCGCCACGCAGGCGCCAGTGACGCCGCCGCCATTGTTGCCCGTGGCCTCGCGAGCCGTTCAGAGTGCGCGGCGGCCGGATCCCAGCGAAAGGTAATGACGTCCCCGGCGCCGGTGTCCGCGCCGTCAGGCCTGGAGCCCAAGCCCTGCACACACTTGGTTTCTGCAGGTGCAAAGATGGGGTGCAGGCGACTGTGGGGGACCCAGATCCAGCGTTGCGCGTCGCAGGGTCCCCAGCTCCCCGCTGCTCTCGGCCTCTCCTCTCCGGCTGAAAGAGAAGAGGAAACAACCTGGAAGGGCAGGCGACACAAACCGGGCCGGGCAGCGCCAGGCCAGGGTGGCCGGTGCCTCTCCTCAGGGCCCTGTAAACACTTGGCTTTGGTGGCACTGCTGTTGGTTGAACGGGGCTGGGGGCTGAGAGCTAGCACTGGGGACAGTGGGTGTGGGTCATACTCCTCCAGGTCCGGCTACTTCAGAGGTTTACTTTCAGAATCCTGGTTTCAGATATATTTATAAAGGAATTGTCTCCTGTAGAAGCACAGAAATAGCTTTCAGGCACACCTCTTCGACTGCTTTCTAGTCCAACCGGCTTGTCTTCCTGCCCTGATGATAGTGAAAAAATGTAATAGGCCCGCAACAACATACGAAGTGAATGGATGACTCGCCCATTTTTCCCCTCACGGTTCTCTTGGGAACCTTGAACACTTTACTAAGAAGAAATTCTCCTTCCAGTACCCACTAACAGTAAGTACTCTTGCTGAGAACCAGTTTAGACATTACAGCTTCTGTGACATCAGTGACTAAAATACTGAAACATTTTTTGCTGTGAAAATGGTAAATGTTTGTTTCAGCAAGTTACAAGTTAATTGTTTTTGCTAATGTTTATTCTACCACCGCCTTTTAATGGTAGCACCACCGGTCCACCCACCCACACAGTCCCTACCCAGCATACAGGTTGGAAGACCAAGATAAAACCTATGTGTGTTTATGCACACTGAGGAATCTGTTTCTTTGTGTATGTGTATAGTAGTACACCAAGATTTCTTGACCTTGTGGTCCATTCTTGTGTTTCAGGGTCTCTTACTCATCCCTGTAAGTTCTGGGCTCAAAATTTGTAACTAAGGCTGCTACCTTCATCCTCTTCTGCCTCCAGCTGCAGCAGCTCTTGATACAATGTTTTTGTGGCTGTAAAATGACACTCCAAGCTGTTGGCTCATTACTGGAGAAATAAAAGATATTGCCAGCTTGACTGTCTTATCTGTAGCAATGTTCGCCTCAAGAAAGAGGATGAACAATTCTTCACGCTCCCAAATCCTTCGGATGTGGAAGCCAGACAAGGCCCAAAGTGGACTTCACAATTTAGAAAAGCAAACTTTCACTTCAAGACTCTTGCATGATACTGAGACCTGTCGACAGAATTTTAGGAATTTTCCATACCCAGACATGGCTGGTCCTCGAAAGGCATTGAGTAAACTGCGAGAGCTCTGCCTTAAATGGTTAAAACCCGAGATCCACTCAAAGGAACAAATCCTGGAGCTGCTGGTGCTAGAGCAATTCCTAACCATCCTTCCCGGTGAGGTTAGGACATGGGTAAAGTCCCAGTATCCAGAGACTACAGAGGAAGTGGTGACTCTGGTGGAAGATTTGACTCGGATTCTAGAAGAGGAAGGTGAGAACTATAAAGCAGAGAAGGGAGGAATCCCTGGGTGGTTACAAGAGACAACTAGCACTTCTGGGAGCAGCCCCATCAAAGAAATTAGAACACAGGTCAATGAGTGAGTGAGAACAAGGCCTTAGCATAAGCTCCATCCTACCCAGTGTCTCCCTTCCAGATTGCTTGGGACCAAACACAAATGAAACTCAGAGGGAAAATGTCATGAAATAACCATTAGACACAACCAAATTAATTTGTGCAAACCCTCAGGAAATTTACTTGCAGAGATTTGCAGTATTCTACTAATCATTTGCTTTGGGAATTGGGTTTTGTAATAATCTGACAATTATGCTAGATTGTCAGCTTGGTTTCTTAGCTACCCAGTGGGAGGTAAAGTATACTTCTGGGTATCTCTGAGTGGGTTACAGAGGTGTGAGCTTAGGTACTATATTTGGGCCCCCTGGCCCCTGCTTCTCTGACACTCCTCCCCTGCTCTGCTTCCTCGCCACTGTGAGGTGAGTGACTTTGGTCCACCATGCCCTTCTGTCATGTTGCTACTTTGGAGCCAACTAACCATGAACTGAATGCTTTGAAACCATGAGCCAAATTAAGCCTCTCATCCAAGTAGGTATCAGGTCTTTTGGTCCCAGCAGTGGGAAAGTTGACCAATACAAATAACATATTTCCAAAGACAGAAAGTATCCAAAGAACATTCCCTTATTAGTGAAAGAGACTACTGACAAAACTGATCTCAAATAAGGATTTAGTAGAAAATTGTAGGTTTTCTACTTATACTTAAAGGTCCCAGAATACATTTATTGTTGCAGTCTGCCTTCCTGTTTTAGAACAAATCATTGACCTTTCCCTCTAACTCTTTGAAATATGAGTGCTGGTTTTCTTTTGACTTCTCACTTAGAAATGTAAACAGTCAAGGAATGTATTTGGTGAAGGGTTTCCTAAGCTGTATAAATAAGACTAATCTTCACAGTCTTTTTTTCTTTTCCTTAGCTTCTCAGAATTCTGCCCTTTCCCAAGATACTCCAGAGGAAGACACCAGAGGAAAATATGCTTTTCAGTCAGAGTGGCTCACTGACTTGATGACTGAAGTGAGTTTGAGGGGTTATGATTTTTAAAGTGGTTTTTGAAGATATATAAGAATATTTTCTTCTTGCCCCTGTACCAACTATGCCCTCAAAAGCCTTATCTAGGACCTAAGCCTCAGTTTTCTTCCTTGGCCTATTAGGGAAATGTGCTTCCATTGTCTTCCTTTGATGTACCTTTAAATTAGCAATAACGGTAAGATAACCTTCATAGCCAGATGGTTTTAGTTCCTGATTCAACCCTGAATCTGGCTTGGGACAAGACACTTAACTACTCTTAACTTCTTAGATTGTAAGGATTAAATATTAAGACTTGTTATTTTCCTAAATTACAGTAAGTAAGCAGTAAATAATAGTTACTAGTATTATTTTCCCTTATGAACAAGTAATTAATGCTCATGTATTATGTGGTATACTTTTGGATCGTGAGTCTTATTTTTGTTTTTGTTTCCACTGAGGATTGACCCCAGGCCTCATGCATGCTAAACAAGCTCTCTACTACTGAGCCATATCTCTACCCTTGTATTATTTTATTTTGAGACAGTCTCACCAAGTTGCTCAGACATGCAACACCATGCCCAGCTAGTTCTCTCTAAAATTCAAAGTGAGATTTTAATATTCTGAAGGAATTTTTATTTTCAAAAAGCAAGGGGAAAAGTAAAAATGAAGAGGGAGAGAAACTGGCTCTGCAGAGCAAGCTTGGACCAGGTAAAAGAGGAAAAAGCAAAATAAAAGGACACCCTGGATGGGGCCAGGATATAGCTCAGCAGCACAGCATCTGCCTGGCAAACATGAGGTCCTAAGTTCAATTCCTGGTACCACAAAAAAAAAAAAAAAAAAAAGGACACCCTGGAGAAAGCAAGATTGGGAGACATGGAAAAAACCACAATAGCCCCAAAAGGATTTTTTTGTAAGAGACTGAAAATTACATGAAGAAATGAACACTTAGGAATAATCAAGAGCCATGTGTGATGGCACTGTAATCCCGGCTACTCAAAAAACTGAAGCAGGAAGATCACAAGATTAAGTCTGGTCTGGGCAACTTAGAACTTTTCTCAAAAAAGTAGAAAGAGCCAGGGATATAGCTCAGTGTGAAGGCTATGAGTTCAGTATGCATTCCTGCTCCTCCAAAAGAAATAATCAATTTGTTCTTGACAAAGGAAAGACCACTAAGCTTACCCAAATGTGAAGTATGTCTGAAAGTACAGCAGTTAGCAGTGCATTTGTTCGTTCCGGTGTTACTGTTAAGAAGAGTAAAAGAGGGCTAGGGATGTAGCTCAGTGATAGAGCACATGAGGTTGTGGGTCCAGTCCCTAGCACTAAAGGAAAATAAAACTAAAGAACTATTCTGCTTGTCATTATAGAGCATGTAAAATTTTTTAAATTAAAATATTGAATTCTTACAACAAATCTTGAAAGACAAAACCAGAGAACTCTATCACCTAGTTTTAAACTTTCAAATCCTTTCTCCTGCCTCCTTTTTTTTTTTTTTTTTTTCTTTCCTTTTTCTTTTTATGGTGCTGGGGATCAACCTTAGGGCTTTGAGCATGCGAGGCAAGCTCTACCACCTACCAACGTTCCCCAGTCCATTTCTCCTTTAAGACAGAACCGTTAGTGTATGTTCCAGTACCACCCAAGAACAAATTCTGTTTTATTTTAAACTTTCCTTTAAGGCCATTGAGAGATACCGTAGAGTCATGCATACTTCCAGGTTCCTCAAGCTTAAGATTCTGTGACCCCCGCCACCGCTTCATGCATGCCTCTGTTACCACTGCCCTCCTTCCCGTAGTTCTTGAACCAAGTTAGGTTATACTTGATATTTTAGGAATCAATGACATTCAAAGATGTGGCTGTGGACATTACTCAAGAGGACTGGGAGCTAATGCGTCCTGTACAGAAGGAACTGTACAAGACTGTGACATTACAAAACTATTGGAACATGGTTTCTCTAGGTAGGTATCGTCTCTACTCCTCTTCCCAGAATGCTAGTTTCTACCCCTAGTTGTTAACAGTGGTTTAAGCTGTGAACTGTTTGCCTAAAAATAAGGTCTAGAGGTGAATAGTCTCCTCTTTCAGGCGCAAAAATGTTCTAAGTGAAAGATCATTGAATGTATAGTGTCACAGAGCCACAGCCTGCCTTGCCTATTCTCTGCTGTGTGGGAAGAATTCTCCCCCTGGGATCTCTGAGACGTACTTTCTTGGTAGCAGGAAGTTATCCTAGCTTTGGAAGGATGAGGCCCCGTTTTCTTACTAGATCATATCCATGAACTATTGTTTTTCTGCTTACTTTTTTTGTTTTTTTGTTTTTTTGTTTTTTTGGTACCGAGGATCGAACTCATGACCTCGTGCTTGCCAGGCAGGCGCTCATGCCACTGAGCTAAATCCCGGCCCTTACTGTTGTTTTTCTATAAAGGCCTAAGAAATCAATTAATTTAGGTAATAAAATGTGCACAGCTGTTTATCTCCAGGATAAAATGCATTATATTCCTCCTGAACAGGACTGACCGTGTACAGACCAACTGTGATTCCCACATTGGAAGAGCCATGGATGGTGATAAAAGAAATTTTAGAAGGCCCTAGTCCAGGTGAGAAAATGTCTTTACTCTTAGGAGTTATATCCTAAGTCTGTTGAGCTTTATATGGCCAAGTCACTGTTTGCAAAGACCTCAAAACCCATCAAAAACTGTGAGCTGTTTGCCATAGCTTCAACAGAGGCCATATTCAGTAAGAGAGTTCTCAAACATCATCTCTCTCTCTCTCTCTCTCTCTCTCTCTCTTTCTCTCTCTTTGAGACAGTCTTGCTATGCAACTCAGGCTGCCCTTGAATTCAGCCTTGACCTCACAGCAATCTTCCTGCCTCAGCCTCCTGAGTGCTGGGATTACAAGCATGTGCTACCCCACCCAGCCCCAAACATCATTTTTATACCTTTGCCCTGTGTCTCCTCTCACTTTACTGCCCTGTGTTTCCTCTGTTTGTCCTCTGCATGATGCTTAGGTAGCATCTGCTAGAGCTTGTCTGGGGCTTTTACTGTGCCATTTTCCCTCCATGTGAAGCATGCATGAATAAACCTTAAAATTTATATTTCAAGCTGCCTTTTTTTTTTTAGTTTTCTTGACTCTGTTTACTGACAAACCCCTGCTTCCACTTTCCCCATTGCCTTCTCTTTTATTTTCTAATTATTTCAGAAGATAATATATCGACTTGACTCAAGAGTTTAAAATATATAAAGCCAAATATATACAGACAGAAGTCCGTATCTCCCCGGTAGCAATCACTATCATTAGATCATGTCTGTGAGCCACTGTTTTCCCATAGGGATCTCTTGCCAGATAAATAGAAATTAGATAGGAAACCCGAAATAACTGTTCATCTCTAGGATAAAACCTGGATTTTAAAACAATTTCTAATCACTTCCTATTTTTCCTGATAATTTTCCTTTACTGTTTTTCTTAATGTAACAAGGTAGATACTAGTAAAGGAAATATAAAAAGTACTCTGCTTCTATGAAAAAATAAAAATTTCATAACCAAAGTATTGAGAGAATAACAATGGTTAATGTGCTGTATATCATGATCTTTAAAAAATGGCCAAAATGTTATTCAGAGTACAGTGACCAAAAAAAAAAATCCTTACAATGAAGAAATAAATGAAGCCACAAAATTTTCTTTTCGATGAACAAAACGAACTAGTAGTATCCAGGAGATAAACAGTGTTCAGTGTTCTATTTGGTTTTTCTTTTTTGGGTTTTTGTTGTTTTGGGGTTTCTTGTTTTGGTTTTTTGAGACAGGGTCTCACTGTCTAGTTCAGGTTGGCCTTGAACTCACTATGTCACCCCCGCGGGCCTCAAACTGATAGTTATCCCTGCCTCAGCCTCTTGAGTCCTGGAATTACGGGCATATGCCACCAGGCTGGCTCTATTTTTTGTGAGTTTTGCATATAAAAATATTTAAATTTTTTCTCCATGTTTCAATGTAAAATGCATACTATGCATAATGTTTTGCTTATTTTTTTCTCATTAACAAAGCAGTCAATTCCCCTTATTTTTAAATTTTTATGTACACATATGAATGATCTTTGTAATGTACATTCAATATAGAAAGCTTTATATATTTGATAATTTATACTGAACGTATATCTCCAGAATGTTTCAAAAAAGTGTGTAAAAAGCTTGCTTATTCTTTTTTTTTTACATACATCTGCAACATATTTTACTGTATCTGAATTTATTGAACTGTTTTTATTGATAGATAGTCTGATTGGTCCCACTTCTTTCTTCTCTCCTCCTCAACAACTTTATATTGAAAGGCTTCAACCACACAGAAGTGTTGGGCCCACATACATTGAGCAACTATATACACTACTTTTCATCCAGAATCTTTATAATCATCATTTAGCCATTTGACTTTATCACTACACAAGGACAGTTTTTTACCCTGAACCATTTGAAAGTTAGTAATAACATGTCTCTCCTAAGACATTCTCCTACATGAGCACACGGTTCCTCCTCCACATATTTAACATTATTGAACACTGTTGTACCTCAGCTATCCTAAAAATACTTTTTGTAGTTATTTTTCTCCTCAGTCAAGGACCTTATCAGGAACCACATGATGCAGTAATTTTCTGATGTTATTAGTCCTTTTTAATATAGAACTGTCCTCCAGCCTTTTTTTCCTTTTTTAAATCTTTCATGATGCTGACCTTTTTAAAGATCCAGACCAGTTTTTTGGTTTGCATTTATGTTTGTTTGTTTGTTTAGAATAACCCACAATCTAGATTTGCCTGTTTGTTTCCTCATGATCGGATTCAGATTAAACATTTTTCCAAGGATATTTCAAAGATGATGTTATTTTTTCATACATTTACACAGGAGGCAAGTAATGTCAATTTGTCTCATCATTGGTTGGCTCAGTTTTCTTAAGATGGAGTCTACAAGATCTCTCTATTTTAAATGTGAATTTTTAGTAAATCATCTGTGAAGCCATGTGACTGCTATTCTTTAATAACTTCTTAAGATGTTGGAATCCATGGATGATCCTTACCTTGTTACATTGCTGGTGGGAAAATGGTGACTTTCTAATTCAGTCATCTCTTCCAAATGATTAACTGCTTCTGCAAAGAACAGCTGTGCTTCCTCCTCTTTTTCATACATGTGAACCATCATGAAATAATGGCATTTTTAGGACTTCAAAGTGTTATTAGTCCATTAATCCTAGTTGAGGGAAGCTGTTAATTTTTTGTTTTAATGCTCATGTGTACCAAATTGGAGCAATGAGAGCCCTTCTGACCAAGCTGAATATCCGTTTGGTATGACCCATTTACCTTTGAGCATCTTCTTGATTTCTGTCATAACGAATTGTTCTTCAGGCTCACCTCTGTGTACTTAGACCTGGAATTTCTGCCAGGAATCTTGGTTCATTTTAATGGAGAATATTAGAAACCAAGACCCAAGCAGTGATTCTGCTCATTCCTGTGACTATCATTGTTTCCAGAGCTGTTCAATAAATACAGCTGGGAAATTAAAAAGACGTGTGTGTGTGTGTGTGTGTGTGTGTGTGTGTGTGTGTGTGTGTGTGTTTAGTTTTTTCTTTAAAAGTCATGTGTTGGCATGTACCTGTAATCCCAGCCACTCAGGAAGCTGAATTAGGAGTGTCATAAATTTGAGGTCAGCTAGGCCTCGTATAGCAAACCTTCATCCTCCACACACACCCAATAAAACATTTTTTTAATTGCTAGAGGTGCATGGCATGAGTTCATACTGTTTACTGTAATTCAAATTCAAAACCACAAAGGTATCCATTTTATATATTCCCATATTCCATTATGTATCACTATCTTAGTTACTTTTCTCTCATTGCTAAGGCAAAATACCTAACACCCAAAATTAAGGAAAAAAAGATTTATTTAGCTCACAATTTTTAGAGGTTTCAGTGCATAATCCACTGGCTCTGAGGAAGAGTAGTACGGCAGAAGAGCAACAGTCCATGGCAGCAGAACAGCAAAAGCAACAAGAGCAAAACAGGGAGAACAAGCCTCTTTTCTTCCCTTATATACTAAGCAAGCTGCCCACCCTCGAGCAGGTACAGTACTCACACCATCTCGGTGCCCTCTTGACAGGCTGAGGATGTTTACAAAGTGAGGACCTTGGCCCCCTGTTGAGTCTCTTAGTTAAGCTTCTAAACTTCTCAAGTTGACGCAGTGAATCAACCATTACAATGTCCTAGGGCAGAAGCAGCCACCCTAGGGCATGTGCGCTACACCCTAGGATGTAGAACTGCTAAGTCACTTAGTTAAGCTTCTGAACTTCTCAAATTGACACAGGGTATCAATCATTACAGTCACCTTTCTTATATAATAAATAACCTAGTTCCTACCAACATCAGTGTTTTTACTTATTTACTCTGTCATGTTATAGAAATAGTTTTAGTATTACGTCAGTACCACTACCAATAACAAACTGTCTAAAAATTTTTAAGATTTCTTTGAAGTCCATTTTGTCCTTAGAATATATCCTATAAGGATATTGTTTTCTTGAGTTGGGGGGATTATTCTTTTGTATTTTACATTTTTTAATATATTAGCATGGCTAAAAGCTATAACTATATAAAAAGGTATACACTCCCATTCTTTCTACGTGATTCTCATCAACTCTATATGGTAACCATATTCATTTGTTTTTGCATTATCCTTTCTGTTTCATTTTGCAGCAATGAATCAAAGGCACTGATTTGTTGCAAATCTACCAGTGCTGATATCAGAACACAAAATTAACAGTGTATCATACAGTAATGACAGAATATCTATTTTACTTTACTTTAGAGTTAATTGCTTCACTCTTTTTAAAAAGTTAACTTGGGGCTGGCTGCAGTGGCACACACCTGTAATCTCAGCTGCTCTGAGGCCAGAAGACTCCAAGTTTGAAGCCAGCTGAGAAAGTTAGCCCCATCTCAAAATAAAAGATTGTGGCTATCACTCCATGGTACAGTAAGTTGCCTATCATTTGCAAAGCTTTAGGTTTAATCCCCAGTACTAAGGGCAAAAAAAATGTTTACTTTGGTCATTAGGTATTTTAAGGGTCCTACTACCTTACGAGCTAGTTCTTTTCATTAATTTATGGCCTCCTTTGGCAGAATGACATATCTTTGACGTGTTAAGTTCTTTGAAGAATAAACTTAGCACATTGTAGACGCTGAGAAAGGTCACATAGTGTAATGAAAATAATCCTAAACTAGGGTTGGGATAGCCTTCTGGGAGATGCAGCCAGTCTGAGACCACTGAACTTCACCCCACAGCGTGAGTTTTTCAGACCATTCACAGAACAAAAGTTAGGACTGTGAGACCACGAAGAGGGCCAGTGTTTACATTGTGAGAGATTTTGCTCTCTCAAGAGAGCAGAGACTCAAAAAAGCAAGTTGTTTTGCATACCCTGTAGAGGTGAGGCTGGGGGTTTTACTTTTCTAGCTGCCCCCTTACACGGTGTGTAATCCAGCTTCCCATCTGGTTGAGCCCAAGCTTTATCTTGTGGCCCCTGGCCCCTTGGACTCAGATTGAAGAACCATCTCAAGGGAGCCAGCTTCAGCTCTGTCTTCCTGCCTTCCTACTTTTACTTGGTTTTGGCCTCTAAGGATTTTACTGTCTTGCCAGCTCAGAAATATATAAGTTGACCCTTTAGTTAAAATACCTAATCAGTTACAATTCAGAAAATGCTAACTTTGGTAATTCATAAATAGAATAGTAGTTATGATCTTCAACAGCCATTACTTGGAACTTTTATGGTTGTTTATATTTATAAAGGATTCTCCACTGACATCTGAAACAACAAATACTTAACACTTTTAGCCAAGCATTCTGATTAGTTTTATATACATATTTATGCCCTCCTTAATTATCTCAATTTCTGAATTTCTGATAAACCGATTTTAATGTATTTTTGCTGCAGTAGCAATTTATTCAGAGTCACCATTCAGACCAGTTGCTGTAAGCTTGTTAATCCTAACTACAGGATTAGGTGTAAAGCTCAGTAATAGCATTGTTTCCTAGCATGCTCAAGGCTTGGGTTTCATCCCCAGCACTGTAAAACAGCAAAGCCAAAAACAAGTAACTATTTTGGGTGCATGTAGACTGCCACAGACTGATTCTGATTACATACAAATTAAACTGAGTTTCTGTGGCAACTCATTTTTTTCTGTGTTTACGTGCACCTACTTGTTCAATCCAGTCACATCGTCATTTTGTTCTTTTGGAGTGAGGTAGCAAATTGTGGTTTGAGAAAGTGGATTTTTAAATTTTTCTTGTATAAAAGTAAAACAACTACAGTTCTAGTACTGAATAGCAGGAAAAATAATATAGGTGATTTACTGGAACTTTAAAAAGAGAACCCGCAATCTTACTCTTTTTCTGCTTCATGCTGGTTATGATACTGTTCTTTTCGTTTAACTTTGTTTCTAGATATTTTCTGGTGTCAGCTGTTTTCTGTTTAAATAAAAGTAGTTTGTAAATTCAAGCAGTACAAGAAAACATATGTCTTCGTCCCCTAAGCTATTGCTAGACATTCTCCCCTTGTGTCTGTCTGTGTGTATATGCATGTGTGTGTGTGTGTGTCTGTGCTGTCATGTAGCATCCCATTACACAGGTGAGATTTTCTACTGTTACACACTTGCTTTCTTTCCCTTGATAACATGTCCTGCACACCTTCTCAAATCGATTTGCCTAGGCCTACCTAATTATTTTTACCAATTACCAGTATTCCATTATTCCCTGCTCTAACCAGTCCCTCACTGATACAGCTATCACTTGCAGTGACACTATAATATTCTATTAAATGGATATATTTAGCCAGGCATGGTGGCACATGCCTATAATCCCAGCACTCAGGAGGCTGAGGCAGGAAATTGTTGTGAGTTGGAGACCAACCTGGGCTACAAAGTAAGCTCAAGACCAGCCTGAACTGCATAACAAAACCCTGTCTCAAAAATACAAACAAAAAAAAAAATTTAAATGGATATATTGATAAAGCCATTATGCTTTGAGCTGCATTTTGGAAAGGTTTTGGGGCCAGGGGTTTAGTTCAGTGGCATAAGCACCTGCTTGGCAAACATGAGCTCGTGAGTTTGATCCCTGGTACCAAAAAAAAAAAGGAAAGGTTTTGAACTATCCAGTCTTAATTACTTTCCTCAGGACTAGGACAAAATACCAGGCACCCACAACATAACAGAGGAGAGATTTATTTTACCTCATAGTTTTAGAACTTCCAGTCCACAGTTGATTGCATCCAGTGCAGAAATGGCATGGTGGAAGGTCTGAGCAGAGGAAAGCTACATGTGTCATGGTTGCCAGGAAGCAGAGAAAAAAGGATCTGGGGTAGGAAATTCTCCCTGCTAGGTCACGCCCTCAATAACCTACCTCTTCCAACCAGGTCCCACCTCCCAGTAGCACCATCAGGACACTGAACCCCCCGTGGGTAAATCCACTGTTGAATACAGCACCCCCGTGATGCTTCCAAAAGCCCCATCTCTGAACATATGAATATGTCCAGTACCATTTTGGCTACATTATAATTTGTATATTTAATTATATTATATTATGCAATTCTTCTAAATCAATTTCACTGTGTGTGTGTGTGTGTGTGTGTGTGTGTGTATGTGTGTGTATATCACATTCTTCATAGGAAATTTGTACCTGTACATAATGTCCCTTGATTTCTCTTTTCTATTCCCCTTCTTTCAGCCTTTCTTCCCCTCCTTATTTACAAAAACTTTGCTTCCATTTTTTTCCTCCTGTTGTTTTTTCCTTTTCCCTTCCTTACATCCTCTCTCCACCTTTCCTTGTTTGCTTTCCCATTTGAACATTTTCTTCTTACTTCCCAATGTCTGTCATCATTTTGATCTTTATTTACACTTTCAGTTTCTCACACAAGAGAAACAAGGTCATATTTAAGCATCATGTCAAATTTATTTCACTTTAAAGTGGTCTTGAGGTACATCCATTTACCTAAAAACATCTCAAGTTTAGCCTTCTTTATGGCAGAGTAGTCTATTGTATATAAAAACCACATTTTCTTTATCTACTCATCCATTGATGAACATCAAGGCTATTTCCAAGATTCATCTACTCCAAATTGTGCTACTGTGAATATGGGTGTGCATGTATTGCTGTGGAATGATGCTTTTAACTTTCAGAAAGACACCAAAAGCAGGACTAGCTGAGTCAAGTGGAACCTCTAGTTTTAGTTTTTTGAGGGATCGTCACACTGATTTGCATATTGGTTGTACCAGTTTACACTCCCAGCAACAGTAGAGAAAGGTTCCTTTTTCCCTACAGCCTCACCACCATTTGTTGTTGATAATAGCCACTTTCTGAAGTGAGATAAAATCTCAATATTGTTTTAATTTGCATCTCTTGAATGACCGGTGATGAACATTTTTTCTTTTTTGATTTTTTGAGACAGGTGGTTTATTTTGCTATGGATACATTATATAATTCTTAGTACTTACAAGTTTTATGCTTCCAACACCTGATTACAAAGGTACTGTAACATAATAGTCATCAATTTAACTGCCTTACAGCAAGTTTTTTTTGTTGTTGTTTTTTATATTTGGGTGTGTCTGTGTCTGTGTACGCATACACAGATACATACATACATGCATACTTTCATTTGAGTTCACTTTTTTACAAGATATTATCTTTTTATTTTACTAGTTCAGTTTAGTGCCTACCATATCCAGAGTCTTCAACCAATTTATGAACAAAATGTAAGAGGAATATAAACTATTTCTAAAGTTTATATTTAAGTTGCAATATAAAACACAGCAAATGGTGAAATAATCATGTAATGCCAAGTGCTATTCTAGGGACAACATTGTGTTAGGTGGAACTACCCTAAAATTGCACACATTCAACTATTTTGTCCTATAAAAAGACAGTTTCATGTATGATTCAACCTACCCTGTATGTTTGTTTGTTTGTTGTACCAGGAATCAAACTCAGGACCTTGTACTTGCCAGGCAGGCACTTATGCCACTGAACTATATCCATGGCTATGTTTTAGATTCTAAGAGAGCGTATTGTAGAGGCAAACATGAGCAGGCTAGAAACATTTCTTTTTTTCTTTTTTTTTTAATTTTATTTAAAGAGAAAAAAAGCAAAACAGAAAAAAGGGTAGAAATAATACAGAATTTCAAAAAAAAATTAAGAACTCACTACTTGATAAATTACATATTGTCTTCTTAGAAATAGTTGTTCATGTTACAAAATTAAGGCATACTAAGTGAACAAACAGGCTGTAAACAGTTCTGTTCAACGATCCAACAAAAACTTGGTAATATGGTTATCAATCCCACACACTTAAACATACATGCTGTTATATCCTTTAGTGCATTTTCTCTTCCTCCTTTTGCTTTTTAAGTACATTATCTGTTTAGTTATATCATGTTTCAGCTTGCTCAGTTCCTTATTGATCTGTTTTGTTGTTGTTATTTTAGAAACATTTCTTTTAACAGGTGAAAAAGGTAGAGGAGGAGATCTAGAATCTGGGATTAGCATGGCAGCTATAAACTCTGTGGAAGTAGTGGATAACTTCACATTTAACTTAAGCTAGAAAATACAGTTAAATAGAAAAGACTGATACTTTTGAGACTGAATGCCAAGTAAAGATACCTGAAATTTTTTTCCTCACTCTTGCTGGAATTCAACCAGAGTGCCCTGCACAGGCTTGGCAAGTGCTGTCTCGCTGAGCTACACCCCTCACCCTCTTTTTTTTCTTTTTCCTTTTTTTTTTTTTTTTTTTTTTTTTTTTTTTTTTTTTTTTTTGTACCAGGGATTGAATTTAGGACCTTGAGCTTGCCAGGCAGGCGCTTATGCCACTGAGCTAAGCCCCCGGCTCTCTCTCTTTAACTTTTGTCCTTTAAACCCCCAGGTCTCAAACTTTAGTGTGCAGCAGAGCCACTTGATAAAACAAATTGCTCAGCCCCACTGCTGAGTTAGATTTCTAACTCAGTATGGCTAGATTGGACCCCAGAATTTTTAAACATTTTCAGGTGATAGTGATGCTTATGTTGCTAATCTGGGAACTGTACTTTGAGAACCACTGCTTTAGGCTATCAGGTTTATTATAGACATGTTAGCATAGAATGCCCTCCATGAGATTGCTTTAGGAATGTTATGTAGAATTGTGAAAGATAGAGTGATAAGAATCAGTATATCTACTTTATGAAACCACTATATAAATTACTCTGAAATAATCCCAAATTATCCCGCAGTCCTATCTGCTGTTTTTACTTCCCAGTACTGTCACCTAACTGCAGCTGCTTTTTACCATATACCCATGTTCAAGAGGGATTCTGTTTTCAACTATTTAGTCTTCTGTTTTTCTGCCCTCTTATTCTCCTTTCCTTAGATTTAAGGACCATGTTAATTAACAAGGTTGTCAGAGCTATAGCTGTTAAGCATTTCGTTCATATTTACCATTTTGTCTTCTTTCTCCAAAGGAAGACTTTTGTATTCTTTTTTTATTTCAGAATGCAAAACTGAAGCCCAGGCATGTATTCCAGTAGAGAATATTCCTGAACTCAAACAGGATGGAACACAAACAGTCAAGTTGGAAGATCTGTATGACTATGATGATGGATTAGAGAGGCAAGCAACAGATACCTTCAGTAAAATTCCCATGAATGAAAGAAATTTCAGTTTGAAGTCAATCTTTTCACAAGATGATCCTACAGAAGAATATCTTAGTAAATATGACATATATAGAAATGATTTTGGAAAGCACTTAAACCTAACTAGACAGTTTGATACCCAGTCAGATAATAAAACTTTTACATATAGTGAAGACAAGCCAGTCTTCAATAATTTCTCATATGGTACTGTATATAGGAAAATACTTCCTGGAGATAAGCCTTATAAATGTAATGTGTGTGGGAAAAAATTTAGGAAATACCCATCCCTCCTGAAACACCAAAGTAGCCATGCCAAAGAGAAATCTTACGAATGTGAAGAATGTGGGAAAGAGTTTAGGCATATTTCATCCCTCATAGCACATCAGAGAATGCATACCGGAGAAAAACCATATGAATGCCACCAGTGTGGTAAAGCCTTCAGCCAGCGTGCACACCTTACTATACATCAGAGAATTCATACTGGAGAGAAACCCTATAAATGTAATGATTGCGGGAAAGACTTTAGTCAGCGCGCACACCTTACTATACATCAAAGAACCCATACTGGAGAGAAACCATATAAATGCTTGGAATGTGGTAAAACCTTCAGCCATAGTTCATCACTGATTAATCATCAAAGAGTTCATACTGGAGAAAAACCTTATATATGCAATGAATGTGGAAAAACTTTTAGTCAGAGTACACACCTTCTTCAGCATCAGAAAATACATACTGGAAAGAAACCGTATAAATGCAATGAGTGTTGGAAAGTGTTTAGTCAGAGCACTTACCTTATTCGACATCAGAGAATTCATTCTGGAGAAAAGTGTTATAAATGCAATGAGTGTGGAAAGGCCTTTGCCCATTCCTCAACTCTTATTCAACATCAGACTACTCACACTGGAGAGAAATCCTACATATGTAATATATGTGGGAAAGCCTTCAGCCAGAGTGCAAACCTTACTCAGCATCATAGAACACATACTGGAGAAAAACCATATAAATGTAATGTGTGTGGGAAAGCATTCAGCCAGAGTGTGCACCTAACTCAACACCAGAGGATTCATAATGGAGAAAAACCCTTTAAATGCAATATATGTGGGAAAGCATATAGACAAGGTGCAAATCTTACTCAGCATCAAAGAATTCATACTGGAGAGAAACCCTATAAATGTAATGAGTGTGGGAAGGCTTTCATTTATTCCTCATCACTTAATCAACATCAGAGAACTCATACTGGAGAGAGACCCTATAAATGTAATGAATGTGACAAAGATTTTAGCCAGAGAACATGCCTTATTCAACACCAGAGAATTCACACAGGAGAGAAACCCTATGCATGTCGAATATGTGGTAAAACCTTCACTCAGAGTACAAATCTTATTCAGCATCAGCGAGTTCATACAGGTGTCAGACATCGTAATTAATGGATATTGGAGATTTCATTTAACTTTTTCAGTTTGGTCACTTAAATTTTATTTTGTGTGCTCTGTGTGCTAAAACATTCAAAAGAAATCCGAAGAAATACAATATATATTAGATATCACTCAGCAGAAGTATCAGAATTCATAATATGGATATATTCGTTAAAACAATGTAAAATGTAAAAAGGAAGCTTCATTGACTTCTTAAACCTTTTTTTGGTGTCAGTTTAACTCATTCTAGAAAGAAACTTTATGAAAAGATATTCAAGAAACACTCCTCAATTCTCAAGGTAATTCAAGTATTTCTTTAGAGGCCTTATAAATGTAACTTGGAAAAGTGTCCATCAAGGACAGGTTTCGCACTAGAGAGTAATCCTAGGATTATAGAAGAAAAAAATGCTATTTTCAGGCCTTTGTTTCATCCCAGTTTTAAAATCCTAAAATATATAAAGGTTTCCCTTTTGTCCTTTCCTATGCCATTACTGCCATATGAAACCAGTAGGTTTGAGAAAAAAAAAAGTTGAAAGTATGTTAAAGATTTCTGTGACCACGGTTTAACTGTGCTTTCCCTCAAATACGGAAAAATTAAAGAGAAACTTAATGAAAAATGACATTGAGACAGACAAACTAGTATGTATAACCTTTAGGCATGTGTACAGACTTAAGCAGGCAAAATTTAAGCACTTCAATCTAAAGCTAATCTGTAAAACAGGCATGCCTTAGGTTTTGACATCCAAAGTCATCTTGAAGGAAAAATTAAGCATATAGTTCCTATTTTTTTCCACCTGACTCCTAAATTCATAATTTAAAGTTCCCTTGTGGCTCTTTTACTGTGGGAAATCCATTTCTTCCACTGAAACATATTTCTTGAGTGCCTGCTGTACTCTCAGGTCCCAGATTTCCTGATTGAACCCTTTCAGGGCTTGTTATAGTGCTGCAAATCACAGCTGATTAAACAACAGACAGTTTTCTACAGTAATGCAAAAGTAACGACGTGATCTTAAGTGTTTTGCTATGGAATGAACATAAGAAACCTGCTGAAATAGTTGCCAGATGTGACCACATAACCCAAGTCAGGAAGTAGTGAAGGCAGCTATCAAAATACTGTGAGTGAGTAAGAAATGGAAAGTGGATCTGAGTTCATTACAAAGGGAGTGAGGGAAAAATCAAGGTGAAAAGCACCTGAGGAAAGAGAAAACAACTGATAAAGCAGATAGAGCAACTTGGTGTATGAAGAAAGTGAAGACTGAAATTTAGCCTATTTATAAGAAAAAGGGGAATGACTTATTTTTAAGGCATAATTACAAACCTGATACTCCTTCATACATGCAAGTAATTTAAAGGTTACTCAGATGTGTCAGAAAAAATTTTTTCTATTGGAAAAACATTGTACAGAAACTATCATTGCTATAGTGATCATTAAAGAACTAAGTTTATGGGTCTTACGCAACATAAATGCAAAACTGGCAGAAATAGGTTTTAAAACTACTGTTGTATTTAATATCCATAGTTTTCCACCCATAATATGAGACTGGGATTCCATTTTGCTTGTATTTGTTTCTCCAGTGCCTTGCATATTGCACATGATCAATACATGTTGGTTGAATTAATGAATGAATATGTAAATTAGAGTTGAGTAAATGTAGAACTGACTAGCACAGAGTAAAAATTCATAAAAATAATGTGTGAATATTTAAAAGAAATGTTTGACGACTTGATTATTTACCAGGTAATAGGAACTACTTAGAAATGGAAAATCAGAAATTGTAGGACATCTTTACACAAAGAAGTTTTCTGAAACTAAATGGGGGAAACTGATAAATTCTGCTTCCTTAAATATTTGAGCATGTATTGACCATACAGTTTGATTTAGACATAATGTGTTTACGTAAACATCCTGAAAATTGGTGATAATAGGAAAGGGTACGAGCATCTTCAAAGCTATTATTGTTGACTATTTTTCTTGAAGAAAATGTTGCTTTCCCTTTTCCTCACATTAGTTAACCTTGATTTCTTTGTGTCATCCTTCACAAAGTACAGGTTGCAAAATACTCAAATTATGCTTAATCCCACAGTGGTTTTTAAAAAAATAATAATAATTGTATTTAAGATACGATTTTTCTGGTGTTGCTTCATCTCACACAATACTTCTGTCCTCTGGAATGAATGTTTGGAGTGTTATAGTCTATCTTTCTTTGCATTACTGCACATTTTCTGCCTTTGTGTGTTTTATGTAAATAGTGCATTTATAAAGTCTTCCATTATACAGGTAACTGATGCCATTATAAAAATAATAGAATAGTAGTACAGAATACTAGGATTTTGTGTGTTTTTCTCCCTGCTTTAGAATTGTCTGAACCATGGGTAACTTTTTTTTTTAGTAAGTAACCTTATTTTCACCAACTCTTTGTTGTTAAGTTGTAAAATATGCGTAGAAGTTTTAAAATAATAAAGTGAACTATACTCATCACTGGATTTAAAAATTAACATTTTGCCATATTTTTTACTAAACAGTTGGAATTTCTCTTCTAAATACATCTCATAAAAATGAGGACAGTGGTTTCCATAACCACAATAGTCAAAAGAAAATGAACAGTCCTCTAAAATGCTTGTCTAAATCCGTAGTCCATATTTGAATTTCTTCTGCTGATCCAGTCAGTTTTTACACTTACTTGTATCTGTTTCATCTCCCAGGCTAGTCAGACTTTGATTTGCCTGGGCTGTACTAGGTGACAAGGAATTTCTTGGGCTGTGTATAAAATATATAACACAATTAGGGCATGTAAGGAGCAATATTTGTGGTGGTAACATTTTTTAAAAAGCCGGCAAGCAGGCTGTGGGCTGTAGATTGGACTTGATGAAGAGTCCCAACCTTTCATTTTCCCTCTTTACAAAAACAAGTCAGTTGTCTTGTAGTGTTTGACATTTGGGATTTAACTGTTGACATGTGTGCAAATGCTATATTCTTGTATTTTCTGAAGTTTGTGGAAATTAGAAGTTAAGATCAAAGGTTTGCTTGACCAAAGTTAAACACTAACACTTAACTGATCTATTTTCTTTTGCATCATTGTCTGACTATCAGGTTGACTCACTGTCAGTGATGTGACATTTGATCATGGAGTTCAAGTGGTAACCACCAGCTCCACATTTGTTGAGTACTAATCTCCGCAGAACGACTGTCCCTTGTTAGTTTGGAATTCACTAGTGACAGGGTTATTCTCAATTCTTTTCCTTTAATGACCACTTTAGGGATTTAATTACCAGTAAGGTGTTTGGTATTATTATCTGCAGTGATGACAAATCACTCAATGTGTTACTCAATTACAGTTGTTTCTGATGTTGAAATTGTCCCAAATTTGGCTAGTCAGAACCGTCCAAGTAGCTTTTTATGTTCTTTTCACATTCCCCCTCTAGTTATTGGTCATTTAATTTCCTTCTGACACAGGTATCTCAGATTCACTCTGCATTTCAGTCCCTTAGGCATGGAATGAAACCTTTCTCCAGAAACTGTTTTAATAGACAGCTACTTAGAAACCGTGATCTAGTTACAATGCATGTTCGTTGCAACTGGAATGTCATTAGCCAGTTGTTCCAAATGTCCAACTTGGTTTCCATAGTGAAGAAATTCTGCACTTAGTTTGTTGGCTACATAATGTCTTAATTATGTAATGAGAGATACAGTTACATAACTGGAATAAAGTTTGAGGCACAAATAACTCAGTCCTGAGCATATAAACTAAATTGAACAGAACAGAATTGTTTAGAAAAGAGAAAATTTCATCACAAGTAGCCTTATGCCAAGATCATCAGGAACATTTATAGAGAAAGTGCAGTTTGTCAGTTAATCTGGAAAGTGAGTTAAACAGATTACAATTAAGAGAAGAAATAGATGTATAATATCTACTATGTTGTATTCTAACTATTATACATCTTGATGGTTTATAAACTAATCACCTGTTCTTTTTTTTTTCTATTCAGAGGGTCAAACCCAGGGCCTTGGGCACAAGTACTACCAGCTCCACACCTAAACCCATCCCATCACTTTTTTTTTGTTTTGTTGTGTGTTGTTTTTGTCTTTTTGAGACAGGGTTTCACTGTGCAGTTCAGGCTAGCCTTGAACCCTCATTGTAGCCCAGGGTGGCCTCAAACTTGGAGCAGTCCTCTTGCCTCAGCCTCCAGAGTTTTGGGATTACAGGCATGTGCCATCAAGCCCAGACTCCCATCATGTTTCATAAGGGAGGTTTCTGGTACATGCTAATTCTGACCATTTCATACAAATCTAACATACCAGGTGGGTTTCTTTTTTTGTTGGTTTCTGTTTTGTTGTACTGTTATTTGGTCTTTTTTTAAGGATAGTATAAGCAGGTTGTGTGTGTGTGTGTTCGTTCGTTTGTTGAGACAGGTTATGCTGTGTAATTCAGGCTGGCTTTGCACTCTCTGCATATTCCAAGCTGGCCTTAAACTTGCAACAGTCCTCCTGCCTCAGCCTCCCAAGTGCTGGGACTACAAGTGTGCGCCACCATACCCAGCTACTGTTTGGTCTTCACACCTTTAAGGCATTTGTATTTCATTCTTTATCTCCTCGTGTCAGTTTACTTGCATTTGTATATATATATACTTCATCCTGTTATTCACCCAGTGGCCCTTGCTTTACACTGTTAGCCCCTTTGAACACTAGAATTATTAAAAGGGCGATCCATATAAATATATATATAACTGTGAGCCACATTTGGTCTTCCGCTCTATAGATGGGGAAAGTCAAGCCTGTGATGTCTTGCATGAGATCTTATGCCACAGAGTAACACAATAAGAATGAGAACCCAGAATCCCAACTTGTAATTGTGTTTTATTGTAAAATAATGGTAAATAGAAGTACTGAGTACAAACAGTATGTACCTACAGTTTTATAAAATTAGATATTTTTGAGATTAGAGCATTGAAAAAGCCTTTTACCTGTTTTTGTCTTCTCTCCCATATAGTTTCTTCAAATCTTTAAGAGTAGCCAAGCTTGGGATGCACCTCCCCACTCCAGTTTTTGGTCTCCCATCCAGACGTTTCCCAAGTTTCAGAACTGTATAGTCAGTGATCACCTGGAACATCTCACAGGATCTTTAACTGTTATGGTCAAAAGCTGAATTGTTTTTAATCCCCAAACCTTTTATTTTTAAGTTCATTATAACTTCGATAAGGAAGCTAGAAGTTCTCATCTTTGATAATTGTCTTAATCGTATTGATTTTACAAGCAAGTTGCCTGTTTTATGCCTACAGAATAGAGGCAAATGCTGTGTCCAGAAGTTGAAAAGTAACGATAACACCCCACTGGACATTGATTAAAAACTATACTGGAACATTAGAGTCACTCTTGAGTATTATACCTTACGTTCGGGTCCTAGGAAGCCCCAACTACTAAAGTATTAGAGTACCACTAATATGAAGATGACCAAGGTTGCGAGGAAGGATACTCATGGTTCTGCCCTTTCTGGAACCTAAGGAAAGAAGGTCACAGATGAAACTTGACTTTTAAATGACTCTCTAGTGAAGAAAAAAACATCTGAAAACTATGAACAAGAAAAAAGAAATAGCTCAAACTTGTGTGAGCAAAGAACATAATGGCCATTTTTCCCCTGCCTCTCAGAAATGAGTGTAAAACACTGGGGAAAGAAAGAAGCCAAAGACTCAGATCTACCTTAACACAGTTACCACAAGCCAACAGGGATTACACACCAAAGTGAGGTCAAATGAAAGCCTGGAAATAGTTCTAAAAGCAGGCCATGAATTTTGTTACTGTAGCCAGCACCTTGAATTCCCAGATCTAGGTGAACACTTCATTTCTCTACCAAGATTTGGCAAAATATTTCTGGCTGGAAGTCCAAGCTAAAGGTGATTTTTACAATTTCACGTGGTTGGAAAAATACAAAAGTATTTGATGACATAAGAAAGGTGTGTGAAATTCAAATTTCAGTGTGAATAAAGTTTGTTGGATTATGGCCATGTCCACTAATTTATTGTTACTTCTGTGCTACAACAAAACCAACAACAGTAAGAGACCACAAAGCCCAAAGTATTTACTATGTGGGGAGCATGTCAGAAAATAAAAAGTTAACCAAACAGCTGGGGATACCAAACAGCAGGCACCACAGCACTTGCCTGGCAAGCGCGAGCTCATGAGGTCAGTTGCCAGTTCCAAAAAAAAAAAACCAGTTAACCAAACAGTTTCGGTGAATGGAAGTGGAGGAACACATAGAACATTGCCGGAAGTCCATGTTAGAATGGTTAATCTCAGTTCAGGAAGCATGTGCACAGTGCTACCCTTTTGTTGGCCGTGTATTCACTGTATTCATCTGTCTTCAGTCAGGTTGAGGAAAAGTTGCATGTAGGGGTCAGGTTCAAGCAGAATAGTCTTGTCTTTGTGGAGTTTCCCACTATTGCCAAATTTTTGTAAAAGGAAATGCGGATCCAAGTTAGTATATTGTTCCTGACTTGCCGTGTAACTCAATATCCCTTTCCTCTAACTTCAGTCCTTCACTCAAGTTGGCAAAGACAGCTTCTCAGATGTGAGAGCCTGTTCATTCTTAACTGTGAGTCTCCTTTATGTCTACCCAAGTGCCCACTCCCTATGCGTTCCTGACTACCTCTCACCTCCAAGGCTTCAAATCCACCTGCATGGTGAGGTAACACTCGCTCACTGGAGACAGCCCACCGTCAGACGTCAGTGAGAAGTGATGGCCAAGGGCCGATCTCACTGCCTGCAGGTGAGAGCTCAGCCCTAACCTCATTCACAAGGTCTCTGATGCTAGAGCTGCACCCTCTCTGAACTTGGCTCTGGAGCCTTCCAGGTGTGCTGCAGCTCCCAGGCCCCAAGACTGACCCAGTCAAGCCAGCTTCCAGGCGGAAAGTGATGTGTAGTACTGCCAGGAAAAGGTCCGCGCCCTCCGTGGAGCAGATGCACTGTGCTTCCATCGTGGCTACGTGCTGCACCACCCGCTCTTCTGCACCCGCAGGTTCTCTCTAAGGCCAGGAGGGAGGGGGTGCCAGGCATCCTAGCCCTGGTAAGCATGCTGTGGTAGAGGTGATTCGGTTTATTTCATGCTGACTACAAATTGAGACACATTTTTGTAAGATCATAGAGGGGAAAGGGATCTGCAGGCAGGAACAGAATAGAGTAAGGGCTTCATTCGGCTTCCTAGTGAAAACTTTACTGGAGGGAGCAATTAACGAGATGAGGGAGAGTTGATAAGCAGAGCACAGAGGTAGCCAAGTGCACTAACCAAAATAGCCAACCCTCCCCACCTCCAATGAAACGCAAAGCAGACAAAGGGGGAGATTTTTATACACACTTACATATATTCACTGTAGGGTCACTATCATACTGCACTAGATACACAGCCGCTTACTTTATCAGTAACTCCAAGTGACTTTGCATGTCAGCCTCCTCCTAACCAGTCTATAAATCCCGAGACAAGTCCTCTCCAAGGGCAAGTGGGCAAGGAAAGAACAAAAGCCCACCCAAGCATGTGCATATAGGCAATGGCACCTGGATCAGGGTCCTGTGGCCTGGGATCCATCTGTGACAGTCCAGAGAGGCACTCAGCTCATGACAAATCCCAGGTATCGACCTGGGAAGGCTGAGGGCAAATGCACAGGGGTGTCATCTGGAGCAGGGCAGCTTTCTGTCTCCTGTTCGTGTTTGTTTCTGTTTTTTGTCTTTTTTTCTCTCTAGAAACCTAGCGTGTTCCCTTCCCAATGCCAGTCCTCTTAATTCCTCACGGATGCGGAGTTTATGATCTCCGCTCTGCCCATCCCAGCAGAATGGCAGTGCGGTGCACACCCCACACGCAGCAGTCCTCTCACTGCGAGGGCGAACCTGGAAGCCAATGAAGTGAGAGCGTGACTCGCCGCCCTGCATGCACAGCCAGGTGTCGGCTGAGCTACCCTTCCCTCTCAAGAGACTGAGGACTTGCTGACAGGGCTTCTCCACGTAAACATCGTGGGCTGCCACCGTTTTCACCGCACCCCCAGCTCAGAAGAGGGCAGATCCTTCTGGTTGGATTCTAATTGAAACCTCATGGGCTTCCAAGTTTTCTCCTTTCTGCTCCACAACGGCCCAACCCCTACCCTACTTATTATTGTTTAATTTTTGAGGCTAAAGTCTCACTATAATATTTTGAAATGGTCGTGTAAATTTTTGCCTTATATATCATGAGAATAGCCATAACTTAATTTCTTCCTGAAATTTACTGTAAAACAGTCAGGGGTCCTACCATTTCTCTTCAGGAAATCTTGTAGTTTCTTATTGTTATTTAACAGTATTAAATGGGTTTTTGGATATTTCATTTTAACCTTATTTGTAAACATTGTAACCTTATTTGTAACCTTATTTGTAAATTTGTTTACTGATGGCATGTTTGGGGTATTTAAATTTTTCACGTTACTGAAATTTTAATTCTTTAAAATAATTCCTGAAAGAAACAGATTCATGTATGATGATGAATATCAGACCACTGCTGCTTTTCACATTTGTAAATTGGTTTTATGTTAAACCCTGTAGCCTAACAAACTGCTGTTATTTCTAACTGACAGACATGTATTAATATTGCACTTTGAAGGTTATAAATATAGTATGGAAAGTCCTCCATTTTTGTTTTGAAATTTATGATAACAAAATCTCCATGTTGTATAAAAAATAAAGAATAAAGTCTCACTACATTGCCCATGCTAGTCTTGAACTCTCTCTCTCTTTTTTTTAATCGGTACCAGGGATCAAACTCACGACCACATACTTGCAGGGCAGGCGCTTATGCTGCTGAGCTAAATTCCCAGCCCCTTACCTCTTTCTTTTGAAGCACACATCAGCCTCATTGGATTTCATCTGGAAACATTTCAGTATACATTTCTAAAGGGGGAGGCCAGATATGACTTCTGTATTGCATCTTCTAAAGTTAATTACTTAGTATTAATAAATACTAAGTGTAGATGTTCCTGCTTTATGTAAAATGTTTGCTTCCCCCCACACAAAGTTTATTTGAACTAGGATCCAAAGTTCCACATTTGTGATTGTCACAGGTGTTTTTTCAAAGCCGCAAATTCTTGTGAACCTGTCTCTGATTTTTAAAATAATTTTTGGAGGACTTAGGTTGGTTCTTGTTTGTTTGTTGTCTTCCCACAATCCAGACCTTAGTGATTAGCTGGGGTGTTAGTTTATGCATTCTTTTGCCTCTGTGTGTTTGCTCTAACTGATCATTGGCATGAGTGGCTTGATTCAATTCAAATTCAATTTTTTTGGCAAAAATACTTCACAGGAGGTTTGTGCAGTTTCAGAAGGTACAAAATACTGTATCTCGATTTCTCTGTTGTGGCTCAGGCAGCCATTGATGATCATTACTTAGATCCATTAATTCATTAATTCATTAATTAGGTGCTGCAACTTTTGGCGGCCCGAAGGAGAGAGACCCTGGCACCTCGGGACCTGCACCATGCAGTTGACTCTGGGTGCCAGGAGAACAAGGAGCTCCTCCCCTCTCTGGGGGGCTGCTGTGAACCTGCCAGCATGTGGGCTGAGAATTAGATATCTCATGTCATCCTGTCCCCCGTCCCGTGTCCTCCCCCCTCCCCACCCTTAGCAAGTGGGAGCCAGTGAGCTACACATCTTGTGAAAGGATTGGCTATGTTATTTAGTACGAGCTCCCCGTATGCAAAGATATGGACAAACATTTGGAAGAAAACAACAGACAATATGACAGATAGTGAAGATCTCTGGTTGTCTAGCTTTGAAAATTATGCTTTCTTATGTCCCGTTCTGTTCTGTTTTGTTGCGTTTAATTTTACCCCCTTTAAAATAAAATTTAAAAAAAAATTAGGTGTTGCAAAATAGTGCCTAAGCCTATCATTCCCTTCATTTGTAAATAAGATTACAAAGAGAAACTTTCCCTCATCAATTAACTGTCCACCTAGGGTACAGTTTATGTAAGAAAATGATAAATACTTGATTTATCAATTTGTTCCTTCATTTAATAGTTCCCCCAAAAAATGAGTTTCCTTGGGCTTCAAAGCTGACCAATGAAGTTTTTATTTAGCTGTTTGTTTCATCAGTGTCATTACGAGCTCATGGACACGTTTTTCAGTTTCATATTGTTCTTGCTGATGCTCAGATTGTTTTCTAGCAGTTTTTAAAGTTGGTTCCTGGCTGGATGTGGTGGCACATCCCAGTAATCCCAGCATTTAGGAGGCTGAGGCAGGAGGATTGCCGCATGCTCAAGACCAGCCTGGGCTGCAGCGTGAGCCCGAGGCCAGCCCGAACTGCATAGTGAGACCCTGTCTCAAACAGACAAAATAAAAAGTCAAAAAAAAAAGATGGCTCCTGAGTCCTTTAGCACAATCCTGACTGTCTTTGATTCTCTCTGTGGGATTTTTGTTTTTTGTTTAATTGGTTGAAATTTTTGTTTTCATTTTTTATTTTGTTTTTGTTTTTATTTTACAGTAGCACTAGAGACTGAACCCAGGGGCATGCGATCACTGAACTGCACTCCTTTTTATTCTAAAGTGATCAGATCTACTGGGTTCCTCTTGCACATTTCTTTCCCTAGACCTAGATTTAACTGTACCTTCAGGAGGCCTTTTAGTGGGAGCTGGTACTGTATTTAGAGAACACAATTACAATGCACACTGTACTGAATAGTGGTGTTTTGAGGACTTTTCCGAAATAGAGCTAGAGTTCACACTGATACTTCCAATTCAAATTCAGGACAACACAGATTAACCTCATCGGTTTTACATCTGTATCTATTCTGCCAGGTTGGAAACCCAAGTTCTCAACTGTACTAATATAATTACTGATGTACACTATCAGGCAATAGTTTCTTAAATTCCCAGAACAAAAATAACACCACCATTTTTTCAAAATTTAAAATCTTTTAAAAATTATTTATGTCTTTAGAGTATACTAGAGATGTCCAGACAAATTAATGTGTTTTAAAGTGCCTTGGAATTATTTCTCTTTGGATAGTATACACCACTCAACACATAGTGTGGTAGACTAAATAATGGCTTTCAAAGATATTCGGTTGCTAATTCCTGGAACCTCTGAATGTTATTTTCTATGGCAAAATGGATTTTTGGAGTGTGAATAATTAGGGACTCGATGGGAAGATTGTTCCAGATTACTTGGGGGAGCTACTAAATAAAGTCACAAATACTTTCTAAGGGAGAGACTGAGGACATTAAAAGAAGGGAACATAGTATGTCACTGAAGCCATTGAAGTGACATACAAAGCAAGGAATGCCAGCCACTGGAAACTGGAAGAGGGAAGGGTCCAGATTTCACTCTGGAGTCACGAGTGGGCACATGGCCTAACAGTACCTTGAGGTTGACCCAGTGAAAATGATTTCTGACTTCTGGCCCCCAGGACAGTGAGGGATTAAATCCCTGTTGTCATAGGTCATCAAATTTATGACTTGTTAGAAGAGTCACAAATACACAAAAGTTCATTTGTTTCATTTTAATTTCAAATTTTAAGCATTGTTTTTCTTTAATGTATTTTCATTGCATAACTAAGTAATGTTTTTATGCTGTCAAAGTAAAATCCATGAAATACATTCACAGAAATTTAACCTCTATTCCTACACTCTATACTCAGTTCCATTCCTGTCATAGTTAACTATTTCCCCCATTTTTAAACATAAAAAACACACAAGTATTCATATCATCTCTGATGTTTCTTAACGTGTAGCATACTTTACACATATCTATCCACCTTGATTTTGTCACATCAAAATGTATCCTAAAGATCACAGAGATGTCTCTCATTCTTTTTCATAGTTTCACAGTTGACACAATACTATCCTATATTCAGCTAGTCTTTTAATTATAGATATTTGGAGGGTTTCAAAAGGAGGCAAGAAAGAAGAAAAAAAGATTAGG
>PVJX010017260.1:0-38734 GCA_004027295.1 Dolichotis patagonum | reverse complement strand
TTAAAACAGAAACACTAAATCTGTTGGAAGACAAAGTAGGTAAAAACCTCGAAGATATAGGGGTAGGTAGAGAATTCATGAACAAGAATCAAACTGCACGGGAAATACTTCCCAGAATCAATAACTGGGACCATATCTTATTAAAGAGTTTCTGCATGTCAAAAGAGATTTCCAGCAGAGTGAAAAGAAAACCCACAAATTGGGAAAAAATCTTAATGGATTGTCCCTCAGACAAAGGACTTCTTTCTAGAACTTATAAAGAATTAAAAAAAATCAGACCCTTGAAATTCAAAGACCCAATCCAAAAATGGGTATCTGAAATGAATACACAGTTCTCAGATGAACAAGTACGAATGGCAAATAAATATATGAAAAAATGTTCATCATCATTAGTCATTAGAAAAATGCAAATTAAAACCACACTGAGATTCCATCTCACCCCAAAAAGAATGGCCAGAATAGAAAAAACTACCAACAAGTGCTGGAGAGGCTGTGGGGAAAAAGGAACTCTTCTACACTGTTGGTGGAAGTGTAGACTGGTGCAGCCACTGTGGAGGTCGGTCTGGAGATTCCTCAAAAAGCTGGGTATGGAAATCCCATTTGACCCAGCTATCCTACTTCTAGACATACTCCCAGAAGATCTAAAACATCATACCACAGTGATATATGTGCACCCATGTTTATAGCAGCACAATTTGTAATAGCCAGATCTTGGAAACAACCTAAGTGCCCATCAACTGAGGAATGGATAAAAAAGTTGTGGCATTTTTATACAATGGAATACTACTCAGCTATAAAGAATGATCACATTGAGATATTTATAAATAAATGAACATGACTTGAGACCATTCTCTTAAGCAAAATAAACCAAACTCACAAGGGTAAATACCATATAGTCTCCCTAGTATGAGAGTTGATAAGAATATATAAGACTTTATGGTAAGCATGAGTCCCCATCTCATAGCTTTAAAGTTTTTCAATGTTTTCAACCATCAGTTGGAATGGTTTTATCCTGTTTTGTTTGACTATATCATGCGTGATGATATGAACAGCTGTTTTGAAGAAAACAAAACATTATGACAGCTATTGCTGATTTAATATCATCCTTCTTAGAAGTCCTACCATGCTTGTATTCTTCTACTACCATTGGTTCTATCTATCACATTGTATCTTATTGGGATTTGAATATGTGTGAAACTATAAACAAAATTTTTTATTGAAAATGAGATATTGTAGTACCCATTGATCATTCTCTGTTATTCGGTTCAGAATGCCCTGTAATTCTTTCACTCTTTGAATGGTTTTATACTATTTTGCTATGTTTGATATTATTGTATTTGAAACTATGCTCAACTATAGCAGAGAAAGAGATATTGTGAGAGCTACTGTTAATGTCTGGTTGTCTTAATGTAAAGTACTGTGTTGCCTATGTTGTCCTGTTCTGATCTGCTCTGTTCTGCCCTCTTTTGTTTTATTCTCTTTAAAATAAAAAAAATTGCTTGTAATATAAAAAAAAAACTTGCTCACTGATGCTTGATACTAGTATCAGAATTTTTATGATTAAAAAATTTCCTAGATTTCTTTAGGAAATATTTTATGCAATTTTATTATTTAAGTTATATGTTAATATCCACCTCAACTATGTACTTCAGTGTTTTTTTTTTTTTTACATCAGTGGTGCTGGAAACCCAGGAGTGCTCTACCACTGGGCTACAGCCTTAGTCCTTTTTAATTTTTATTTTGAGGCAAATTCTCACTAAGTTATTACAGTGACTCAAACTCTCAGCCTCTTGAGCAGCTGGGATTACTACTGAAAAAACATGTTCTCAGCTTCCTGGACAAAAAGGAGGCCCAGTAAAGGGAATAAACTGGGTAACTGTTAACATTAATAGTAGTTTTTTTTATTTTAAAAAGCAAAACATAAAAAAAGGATAGAAATGATACAGATTTCCAAAAAAAGAAAAAAAAGTAGGGAATTAACACTGGTTAATATATTGCATATTGTTATCTCAAACTACTTGTTGATAATAGCAGTTTTGATGCTGAAAAACAAAATGTTATAAATAAATGTCATATGAGGTGAAGTTTTTTAAAATTTCTCTGCTCTGCCTATCTAGAAAAGTTTGCTGTGGAATGAATTCAGTTAAACTTTAGAACCTCAAAACAAACGTTTCTATCTCAACTATCTCAAGGTGAATTCATATAGACACACATTGCCCCCCACAAACTACTCATGTTGGGAAAAAATGAATGGGTAAAGCAAATATGACATAAATATAGACTGGAGTATTACTCAGCAATATTACTCAGCACAAAGAAGAATGAAATGATGTATTTGCAGCAAAATGGATGGAGCTGGAGGGCATAACATTAAGCTAAATAAACGAGGCCCAGAAATTCAAATATCACGTGTTTTCTCTTATATATGGAAACAAACAAAAAAGATGGTCTGAAAGTAGAAGAAAGACTATTAGGCGAGGGAAAGGGGGTAAAAGGGAGAGGAGAGAGAGGATGGAAAGGAAGATGGAGATGACCAGAGCACAGCACATACACCAATGGAAATATCACAGTGAAACCCATAATTCGCATAACTGATAAGCATCAATGACTAGTTTAAAACTATCCTTGCAAAATGAGGTGACAACTTGTGTTACTAGGTGTGCTTATCTCTCAGGTATAGAAACACACTGCATATCTGTGAAGTTTCTGAAAGAACGCTCAAAATAATGGCAATGAAGAATTTTAAAAGTGAGAACAGTGACAAAGGAAAAAATACATTTATAGATTTCTACCAGATACACACTGAACAGCTCTAAAAAAACCCCAGATGTTCTATTAACCTCTGACAAGAAAAACACTTTAAATATATATTTACATATTTATTTATAGAACATGTATACAATATATTTTAAGAATGCTAAAACTGTGACACTTATCCCTGGCACTCAAAGTGTTTATAGACCACTGTCACCATGTCACCCAGAAGCTATGAAGCTGCCAGCTGGGCCCAGGCCACCGATGCAGAATTGGCATTTTAACAAGACTCCCAGACAATCCGTATGCTGTTGCAGTTTTGAATGTTATAGGAGCCCCAGTCAAGCCGTCCATTGTTTTTTTCTGCATTGTTTGCTAGAGAGAAATATATCTGCTAATTAAAGCCATGTGTATACAGCTAGCAATGCAATGATTCTTAAAGTTTGAACTGGATTTAAAGTTTCTAACTAGATATTAATTAATTAAAATTAATTAAAATCATTCAATAATCAATAAGATTTTCAAAGGGGACAAGAATGCAACCTGTTCATTACAATGAGCGTACAATCAACGTGTAAACTTAACTATTGTTCAGAATAATGCCACGGTAGTTAACTTATTTAATATGTATTTTAAATCTGAAGTAGCCAATCTTACTCCTAACTCCTAGGACAAATATATGACCATGAAATAAAGGAAATTATTATTTTAATAATGGATTAAGCTATTTCATTTTTTAAAAAAAAGTTTAAGAAATATCCAAATTACTTTGATCAGCACTACATGTCTCCTTTCTTATCTCTCCTTTGAGCTTCGTATTTGAATCCTCTTTCAGTCCGAGGGGAACCCAAGACTACTTCACCATGCTGCAGCAGCGAGGAATTCTGCTTCTGCCCTTCCCCACTGGGCTCCTTAGTTAGGCGTGGTGAGGAGGAAGGGGCTGAGCCTTCTCCCACTTGAGGTGCCGAAGGAAGCCAGTCCTCTCCACTCTCAGGAAACAAATGTAAGATGAGCAAATAGCGCAGGGGTAGAGCACCTGCCTTGCATGCACAAGACTGCTGGGTTCCATCCCAAACAAACAAACAAACAAACCTTGACTGAGCCACAGAAATAAATAATTAAAAGAATAAAAGGAAATCTCACACTGAAACAGCCACAACCCGGACAATGAACTGCAGCAAAGGGTTCTAGTAGGATAACTAAATTGTTCCAGTTACAAAGACAACTGTTTCTATAGAAAATAACATAAATTCTATGGTAATCAGAAATTGTAATTTCATGGAATAAAAGGTTACTGGCTAGTCAAGTGTAGCACCACACCCCTGCAGTCCCAGGTCGTGGGAGGGTGAAGCAGGAAGATGGTAAGTTTGAGCCTGGCCTGGGTCCTTTAGCAAATGAGTGAGATTCCATCTCAAAATAAACAAATTAAAAAAATAAAAAAGAGCTAGTGATGTAGATCAGCACAAAAGCCCCTGAAATCAATTCCCAGTACCAAATAAATAGATATAAATAAATAAATAAATAAATAAATAAATAAATATTATCTGCTACCTCCAGGCTTCTGGAAATGAGACTTTTTTCCATGATACGTTTGGGCCTGTCGTAAAGTTAAAGTTATTGAATGTCTGTATGCATATACACACAAACATACATATATAGGAAAAGTATGTATATTTCATAATAATCTGATAAAAACAAAGCCTTTTAGCAAACCATCTAAACATCCAAAAATTCTCATGATTTAAATAATAAGGTCATGTTATAGTTGAACTGAAAAATAAATCTCTTAGCTGGAATCAGGTATCGTAAAATCATGGTTATGCACTAGGCACACAAATGTCCTTCACATGCAGTCACATCATCACTTGATGTAGCTTTATGTGTTCATTCCAGAACCCGAATTTTGTGACAGCTCCACGTTAGGAAGCATTTTCTCCCCTGCCCTCTTTTCCAGTGAGGGATGAAAGGCAGCATTATGCAGGCAGAAAGCAAGACTTAAACTTCAGAAAACCTGGCTGCAAAATCTGGCTCTGCCCTGTGGCTTTGAGGCCTCAGGACATTTCTTAGCCTCTCCTCCTGGTCTTAGTTTTCTCACCTGAAAAATGTGCTGTTTTGTGATTACAGTAAAAGATCAGCACACACATTGCTGAAATCTGGATGGATTGTTATCCTTATAATTCTTACTACTGAGATAGGAAAAGAGGGATCATCGTTTCTACAAAAGCATCATTTATTGCTTTAAAATCTCATTAAAGATATTTCTCTTCCCTTTGTCATTTCTCTCATGGAGAGGTGCTATGAAATTTTAAGTGACTCAAAACAGACTCATTCAATATGCCAAGTCCATATAATGTTCAAAATATGGTTTAAAGGCAAGGCATCAGCTTGATTAGGTTTATCACACAGTGATATGCATTGAAAATTCTTTCCCACTTCTTAAATACTTCAGTCCTTTTCCTGCTTCTGTAAGTGACCTCAGGGAAGAGAAAGATTCCAGTAGAGGAGTTAGTCACATTAGTGCCACATGAGAAGAAGCTTTGGAGAGAAGGCATGAGCATACAGGCTACCAGATGGGCTGTGGCCACGGTGGGCATGGGATCTACAACAAACCAATAAGGTTAACTGATTACCAACAATTTCCCTTAAGGACCCTGAGACCCTGGCTTTGCTGCCATCTGAAGTTGATAAGCTGTCCAGAGATTCTTTCACTGGTTAGAGAGACACAGCTATAAATCCACTGCAGATGGAGACATGGGGTCTGTATCTGTATCTGTCAGCTCTAACGGAAATGATGCTTGAACACAGTAAGTTTACAGTATGTTTAAAGTTAATTCTGTGCAATTTCCAACTAAATCTTTGCTCTCTGTACAGAGGCAACACAGTTTTTATTGCATTTAAAGAGTTTTTTATTTTTTATTTTTTAGTGAGAAAGAGTCCAAACATAACTTTTCATGACTAGCCACATGGTTATTCTGCTTGTGAGCTTGTAAGATATAGGTGATAAATTCCACAGTCAGGTATGTATGTTGTATACTCACAAACTTAATTATTAAGACAAGAGACCACCTGTTTCAAATGCAGTCTACAGTACAGACGATATGAACCAGAAAATTTTGATTTTAGTATTTAATTCTGTCTCACTCAAGAATAACTATTAGTATATTCTTAGAAATAGAAAATGTGATGTTTGCATATTCCATGATATTGTCATATTAATTTTCAGAATATATTAAAATAAATTTAATCTACTTTGAATAAATATTTTTATTTTCTTTTGTTGCCTCAAAACAATCATACTATAGTGTAAAAAGTACAATGGTGGATCTAATCAATCCTACTTCATATGTAAATCAAATCTATTTCACGATTCATTTTAGAAAAGGCATATAGAAAACTCTAGTGACACGTGACTGTTTTAATTCTGGATTTACATGGCAACATTTGAAATCAGTGGTCCAGCTAACATAGGCAACCATGCAGAAGGAGCTGCGGCATTTATAGAAATGAGAAGGTAATTCTTCTGAACGGTAACTGCAAAAGGAGCAAATCAGAACGAGTTCATGGTTTTAGTGTTGGTAACTTATTTCTGAATACATGCTAATCAAAACAGGACCTTTCCCCACATAATTATGTAATTTTTGTTGGCTTGAAAAAGATTGTATTTTGTTAGATCCATGCAGGATTTAAAACCTACCTTGGTTTTTTTTTTTTAAGGTTGAAAAAGTAATTCCTTCTCCATGTTCCTTAATAACTCAGATTTATTTGAAAGTCCAGGTAAAAACTCTGGAACTTATTTATGTAAAACATTATAACATCATGGCCAGGTCATATTCCTTTCTTTCCATCAACCCCCAAATAAACTATAAAACCACACCCGAGCAAAACAGAATCATGTTGAACAGAGAGGCCAACAATTTTTTTTAAGGAGCAACAACACTGGTAACGTTATTTTCACTTTAATCACTTAACTCATCAAAATGATGTCATTGTTTCACCGATGCTAAGAGCTCTGGTGGCTTGAGAAGGAGTCCAGTGCAAAGAAGTTAAAGGAAGCCGGTCGACTGCTTGGTGGCAGTGAAAGTGCTTGTCACAGGCAGTGTCCTCTTAGCTGGAAGACTGCTACACGTCACTGGGCGACCGCGCTCTCTGGGACAGACTGGGTGGGACACACCCACAGCAGATGAGGCAGAGGGCTTTCTGGATCTCCTGGTTTCTGAAAGCATATATGACAGGGTTGATGATGGAGTTGTAGGTGGCAGGCAGGAGGGTGGCGTAGGTGTAGATGGAGGGGTAAGTGTAATCTGCTATCAAGGAATAGAGCGTAAAAGGCATCCAGCAAGCTGCGAAGGTCCCCATGATGAGAGCCAGCGTCGAGACCCCTTTCCGGGTGGTCACGTAGTGCGACGTGGCCAGGAAGTGGTGCTGCAGGGCTATCTGATGGGCGTGCCTGACCACGATCTTACAGATCTGGATGTAGAGCTGAAGCATGAGCGCAAACATGAAGAGGAAAGAGACGGAGAGGATGGCGGCGTTGTTCTTGGTCAGGGGTCTGACCACACTGCACGTGGACTCGTCCCGGAGACAGTTCCAGCCCAGGACTGGCAGCAGCCCAAGGCAGATGGAGGTCCCCCAGAGCATAACCAGCATGACATAGGTAAAGGTGACCGTCCGCTCAGAGTGGTAAGTCAGAGCGTAATAGAGCGAGAGGTAGCGGTCCACGGTGATGGCCAGCAAGCTGCAGACAGAGGCGGAGAAGGAGGCCACGATGAGTCCGATGGTGACCAGCTTGGTGGCCTCCGACTGAAGCAGGTAGGCAAACACGAAATTGATGATGAGCCCGATGCCGGCCAGCAGGTCAGCCAGCGCCAGGCTGCCGATCAGGAGGAACATGGGCGCTCGCAGGCTGGGGTTGTGGAAGATGATAAGGACCACCACGGCATTTTCGCAGGAGATGAGCGTTCCCGAGGTGCACAGGACAATGTCCCAGGGGTTGACTACGAGCTCAGGCTCTGGCTCCGCGACAGGAGCCTGGGCGGAGGCAGCGGCTGAGATGTTCTCCGCAGCAGCGGCATCTAAATACTCCCGAGGCAGCCCGCTTACATTGACCTGCAGGTCTTCATTCATTTTAACCCGTCCTCTTCAACGAAAAGACAGGCTTTTTAATGTCTAGGCACAGCAGAGTGACAATCCAACATCATGCAGAAACGCACACACATGCACACACACGCACGCACACGCAGAAAGCCAGCCCCGACTCAGACACCAAGTCTCAGACGCCACATGCCCCGGGAATGATACGCCGAGGGGAAATAAACAAAAGCCAAAGTCTCCGCGGATGAAACCCCACCACAACAACGCCGTTAGGTCTTGGGAAGGGCCCTGGGCAGGACTCCAAACACGAGGGTGGACGAGGCAGGCACGCGCGGACTCGCGGCGGCGTGGGACGCGCGTCTGAGAGTCACCGCTCGCACTCTGCAGAGCAATGACCACATCTGGGCAGCTGCGGACCGCCGCGCCGGGCCGCCGTCCTCGATGGAATATTTAAACAGCCTGCAGCTCCTCGCTCCAAAAGCGAGCCTGGCGTGTGCACACCCTCCCGCAGCGACTAGAACAAAGAGGGGGTCCCCGACGCCCCCCGCGCGCACGGAGCAGCCAGGGAGACCACAAAAGGCAGGTGTGCGGGGTGCAGGTGCGCAGACAGACACAGACGGATGCCACGCGCGCCGCCGTCCCTTCATGCCGGGGACGCGCGGCGGACGCGGGGGTGGGGGGGAACAGAAGCGGGGGCCGGGGAGAGATCGAGGGGGTCACCTTGGCGTGACAGGGCCGAGGGGCTCCTTCGCGGCTTCCCAAGAGCGAGGGCTACTCCTGTCGCATGTCGGCGCTGGTGCCCGCGGCGGCGAGGGCGGCGGCCCCGCTGCGGAGCGCGCGGGGAGGGCGCGGGGCGCGATCCGCGGCAGGTGAGCCGCGCGGCGGCAGGTGAGCGCCGGGCTCCGCTCGTGCCGCCCGCCCCGCGCGCTCCCTACGCGCGCCGCCGCCCCGCGCGCGCCCGCCCGCGGCAGCCCCGGGAGACCGCGCGCGCCCCCAGGTCAGGACTGCGCCGGGGCGCGGGCGTCCCGGGGCGGAGGGCGCGAGAGGCTGCGGGCGGACAGCCGGCGGGTGGCGCTGTCCGGGCTGCGGCGCCCCGCGCCCACCGCACCCCGGCTGGCAGCGCGCGCGCCGCACGCACCCTGGCGGGCCGGGGATGCTCCTTGAGAGCCCCGCGGTGACCTACTTGGATCCTGTGCTTTCCCTACGGAGTCCCAGTTTGCAGGGCCCTGGCCTCCGTGCCTGACCCCAAACCTCCGTAAACCGTGCTCAGGATCGGACGCAAGCGATGCAGATCCTGCAAAGAGCAGAAACGCTCACCCAGCAATTTCAGAACTGCAGTTGGCCACACTGCCCCGGAGTCTCTTCCCTAGTGTGTACTGGTCCCGGTTCTCTATGACCACTCCTTGGGAACATTTGCTTCGCTGGACAGAAGTGCTGCGATGTGTGGACCCTCATTATCACTTATTAAGTGCTCTTGGCGCTGTGTTTTCAGATGGAAGTCATTTACTGAGTTCTTGCCGAAGCTTCTTGCAGGCGCTGGCTAAAGCCCAATTCATTAAGGTTCTGAAGTGGCCTGTTAATTTATTTTTCCACTCTAAAAGCAATTGACTCTAAGAAGCTGATAGCTGTCTGCTTTTACAGTCCACATCGTTTCTGGGTACGGAATCATAGCACCTCACAGCTCTGAAATGCCTTAACCCCCGTAATTCTCTTCCTTCTCCCACCCATCAGCTCCTGTCTAAGAAAGGCTGTCCAGGTCCCCTTGCTCGTCAGCCGGTATCTCTGGCTGCAGCCCTCCCTACCTCTCACCTGCCTCTCTGGTACCCACCCGCCTGTCTTTTCCACGCAGCGCACTGCTGCTGGTGCGTGGCTGCTGCTCGACTTGGAACATCTCTTCCAGCAAGTTTGAGACCTCCCTCTGCCTCCAGAATAGCTGAGCGTTCCACCTTGGCAGATTCTGCTTTGAATTACACAGACTTCTGTGGCGTGTCATGTCCTCTGGGAGGCCTGGATACTCTTTCTGGGACTTCTGTGGTCCAAGACAGCACTGCTCAAACTTGCTTGTACATACCGCCTGCCAGGCTAACAAATGGATCGTTTCCAGAGGTGAGATTCTGATTCTGCACTTGCAGCCCTCTGTCTGGGGATGCTGACGCCGCTTACCTGGAGCTCACACTTGGAGAAGCCGAGGTCTGTGGAATGCTAAAAACTGCTCGTGTGTGGAAGAGCAACACAGACACCAGAACATCTGAAGATCTGGCTGGGTGCAGAGATTCAGCAAGACCTGGTTTTTGTGCTCACAGGCCTGTACGGTTTGGTGGACACAAAAACACATGTGCACACACGCACGCAGATCAGCAATAAGGCCAAGCAACAAATGCATTAATGCATGATGTACACCCCTCTCTCAATTTCTATTTTACAAACCAAAGCAATTTTAGAATAAAGCATAGTTGGTAAACACAGTAATTTTGGCAGAACACAGTTCAAGCTGCCTTCCGAATGTTTAGAAACCTCACAGAAGCAAAGCTGTGTGGCTACATGGACTCTATTCTAGCCAGTAACATTAGGATGGACCTTGGCCTCTCAGAACTTTTAGGAGCAGAATTTACTCATTTTTTCATGTGTCTGTGAAACATTTATATGTTTGGGAAGTTTCATGTATTTGGGAAAAATTTCATGTGTTTGGGAAGCCAGGAAGAACTGAGGATTGGGAAAGAGCAAAAGGTATTGAGGTAGATGGCAGATGTTTGTTTTTTGTTTTTTGTTTTTTTTTTCAGTGAAACCTGAGCCGAGTCAAAGAAGGACCTGAGAACATACACGTGGGGCTTAGATACCATCACACGGCAGAGCCAGGGCCAGCAGGGAGCAGTGCGGACACTCGGCAACCAGCACCAGCCACATTCGTAGTTCACCTCCTCTACCTCATCCCTCCAATGCCTCTTTACTCTATGCCTGATTCTTTACTGTATGTCTTTACTGGTGCATTTGTCAAGCTTTTGTCACCCAGGAACTGAAATCTCATTCAAAGTAGCTTAAGAGAAAAGGCACTTCAGTGTCTAGCACGCAGACAGGAAGGACAAGCTACAAGAAGCAGGCCCCCCCACCCCCATGTCAGGCCATCAGCGCTTCCCTGAATTACTTCTGCCTGATTTTGCTTCTGTCTTTGTTGGTCTCGCACTTTCCTACCGCAAACTGGGCTCTTCTGTGCATCACCGGAAAGTGGCCTCAGGTCGCCCAGGCTGTACTCTAGACCTCCTTCCGGGCTGGTGGAGGGAAGTCCGGTGGAGAACCCTGACCTGGCCTGGGGCACATGCCCAGCCACTCACTGTGGCTGAAGCACTGAAGTGGGTCAGTTGGCACTGATGGGGTGCCAGCGGGGTGCACGTAGACGCCTTCGGTGGATTCTGCTGTAGGCTGCAGCCCGAACGTCCCTGCAAGGCTCATGTGTGTAAAGGCTTACTTCCTGGGATGGTGCTATTGGCAGACGGTGGAACCTTAGGGAGGTGAGGTCTGTGGGAGGTCTTTGAGCCACGAGGGGGCATGTCTTTGAGGAGCATTCTAGATGCTGGCCCCTTCCAGGATCTCTTTGATAGCTGGCTCATGATGTGTAATGGGCTTGCTCTGCTGTGTACATTTGCCAGCTGCACTGCCTTACCACCGACCCAAACAATGGAGCCCAAAGCGATGGGTCCAAATGTCAGAAACCTTCAAAACTGTGAGCTAAAATAAACCTTTCCTCTTTATAACTTACGTCTCTCAGGTATTTTGTTATAGGAAGGCAGAGCTGACTAATATGGCATCCCGTACGAACTTCACCATAGGAAAAGTTCAAGTAGGCAAAGTCCGGAGTGTCCTGTGCCAGTTAGAATCAAGTAGGCAGATGATCGCTTCATTTGTGGTCACTAAGGCCACAAGGCCATTTCTTGGTTTGTTCACTGCCCATTAAAGGACACCACAGCAGATGCCCTCAGTAGCTGATGTTCATCCTCTTCTCATTGTTTCTCTTTTGGCCATTTTTAAAAAATAATTTCAGCTGGACATTGTAAGCCTTCCACTTTAGAATGGGGTTTTCACAACCTATGCTAACCATTGACATGTTCTGTGAGAAACTCTGTGGCTGTGTTCCTCACCAATAGCACCTTGGCTGCCCTGAACCCTGAGGCCACACTTATTTGTCCCTCCTCATCACTGAGTGTATAAATCTTGAATGGTCCCAGGCGGCTGACAGGAAATATATTGAGCCAGGATTGTACATTGCATGGTGTCTGTATGGAAAGTTCACTCGTCAGCTTCTGTCTTGCTTCTGTTAATGATTACCAGTTTCCATGGATGTGATTAATTACTGCAGTGTTCTGAACTACAATGCCCACGCTTCAGTCTAACCAGCCCAGGGTAGATGTCACACCTGGGAATAAAAACATGACCCTGCGTTAAAGTTTAATTTGATTCATTCTTTATTTTACTGAACATTTTACTGCTGTGTCACCTACCCACAGAAAAACACACATTTTACAAGTGTGCAGAACACTGAAGATATACAAAATGAATACAACCATGTGGCCACTATGCTTCTTGAGAATAGCTTGTTAGCAGTACCCACCTCTGCCTTCTTACCCCTCCCTAGTTATTGTCCTCTGAAAGGAGATCACTGTTCTGAATTCTACCACCACAGATTAGGTTTGTAGCCTTGTATCAGTGGAGTCAGATGGTGCAGACTTTTGTGCCTGGCTTCTTTCACTTCATTTTCTGTGAGATGTGTTTGTTTTTTGCATGGAGCAGTTGTTTAGTCTTTTTCATTCTTGTACAGTTTTCTATTATGTGGAGATGGTCTTTCTTTGGGCTGCTGTAACAAAACACTTTAGTGTAGATATTTTCAAACATGAGGAATGTATTGCTTTTAGTTCTGTGAGAAAATCCCGGATCAAAGCACCCGCAGATTTGGTACCTCATAGATGGTACCTCGTTGCTGCATCATGCGGCAGAAGAAATGAGCAAACTCCCTTGACCTCTTCTCCAAGGGCTCTGATCCTTGCATGAAGCTGACTAGAATGACCTAATCACCTTCCAAAGGCCTCACTTCTGAGTATGAACACATGGGCCATTAAGTTTCATCATATGGATTTGAAGGGGACACAAACATTCAGACCATCTCAAATACGATAGAGTTTTTCCATCCATTTCTTGGTGGCTGCAAACACATTGTTCTCTGGTTGGGCTCTTGGGATGAAACTGTGATGAACCTTCACATGTCTGTCATGTGACCGGGATTCAATTATGAATTATTAAACACATTGCAAAAGCTGAAGAATTACTGGCTGCTTAGAGAAAAACTACCTGCTAGTTAAGGAGTCCCCGAAAATCACAATATACTTCTCTTTTCCCTTTTAAAATTCCCTCTGGACTTCCCATTCTAGTAGAGAAAAAATGTGTTTCACAGGAACATCAAAGGCAGACAGAAGAGAAGCAAACGTCACTCGCAGATGATATTCAGCTGGTGATTCTGTGAGAAAAGAGGGCTTTGTTGGCTGCAATAACACTGCTTTATTTCTGTGCTTTTGTGGTTTTAAAATGATATTTCTTAAAAATAAATGCTGTATTTCTGGCCATAAAATATTATAAAAAGTAATATACAGAACAGAAATTTTGGGATCTACAATGAAAACTTAAAAATAGAATTTAGTGTATGCTCACTGAGAGAGCTCTTGTGGAATATTTGTCAATATACACTTTTAATGAATTTATTGGGGCTTTTGGGGATGCAGCAGAGAACCTCGAGGTACAGATTTTGGAAATGTTTTGTTCATGGTTTCACAGAGTGAATGCTTTTCTTTTCCTTGGGTTTCTTCTGCTGCCTGTGTCTGGTCTCAGTGCTTTATGATGCAGGCAGTGAGCAGGGACCCTTCTGCTGACCCTCAGTGGATATTCAGCAGCCCCTCGCCCTCCTCCCCGCACCTCTATACCAGTCTTTCCTCCACCCACTGCCCTTGGTCCTTGTGGTGGCTGAATGATGACCTCTCAAGATATCCAAGTCCTAAATTAAAAAACCTTTAGGTGGAAAAATGGACTTTGCAGAGATGATTAAATTAAGGCTTTCCAGATGGAAGATTACTCTGGACTGCCCAGGTGAGCCCTCAATATAATCACACAAGTCTGCATACTCAGGAGACCGGAGGTAGGAAATGAGAGTCAGTAATACGAAATGTGAGGACAGGCGGGAAGGAGAGAGGCAGAGAGATCTGAAGATACTGCTCGGGAGACAGAAGCAGGGGCCAGCAGCCACGTGGGGCAGGCAGCCCGCGGAGGCTGGAAAGAGCAGGCAATGGATTCTTCCTCGGAGCTTCTAGAAGGAATGTTCTGTGGGCCACAGAGGCCTCCAAATGCCAAAATAAATTTATGAGTTAAAAAAAATGATACAATACTGCTAACTAACATTCATAATTTCTCCCATTACGGTCCACTCAGTGATATCCATTCTGACAAATGAGTCACAACACTAGGTTTGGAGTAATGAGTGAAACTGCTACAACCTCAATATTCTGGTTTTTGTGTGGACATGTTTTCAACTCATTTGCATAGATACCAAAGCGCATGCTTGCTGGAAAATGTGTGTTGCAGAAGTTATAAAGTTAGGATTAATTTTTTACTGCAGCAGCAGAAGACGAAATACTGTCTTGTGTCAAGAGCGCAGGTCTGGGCTGCCCAAGAGCCCTGGAAACTGTAGCTCTCTCCTTTGTGACAGACGCTGCCTGGTCTCCAGCTGTTAACTGCAGGAGCTGATGTTTCTGAAGACTCCCTGTGTGGCAGGCGCTGTTGTGTGTCTTAGAAGCACTCTCTGACTTAATCCTCCCAACTGCCCTATGTGGTAGAAGACCGCTTGTGTCCTGCTCACAGGTGAGGGAGGTGACAGTGAGGTTAAATGTCTGCTCCCAAAGTCAGGCAATCAGATGCCAGGACCTGCTTTCTGAGCCACTTTGAGAGCAAGTGTCACTTAATATTAACCTTTAAAAGAAATTCATAGGAACATGTATCAGCTTGATATTACTCCTTCTTAATCCAGATGGAGGAGACCTTGCTTGGTATTGCTTTCAGAAAGTTAGAAACTTATACCATACATAGCTGTCCTAGGACTCCATGATTACTTCATAATTTTGAATCCCCCCTTATAATCAGAGAAGGACCCAGTGAGACCTTCAGCCGTGTTCTGAATGTTTTATGTCCTCAAAATCTATATATTGAAATCCTGACACCCTGTACCGCAGCGTGAGGGCATTAGGAGGTAGGGCCATTGGGAGGAACTGGTACTCTTAGGAGGGTTTGAAGATGAGAGTTCTTTTCTTCTGCCATGTGAAGAAGAGAAGCTATCAGCCTATGTCATGGCTGGTATGTAGATGTCCCCCTGCCCCTAGCCTCCTGCTCTCAGAGGTGGGGCTCTGGGGAGACAGCTGGATCACGGGTGTGTGGTATTGGATTAAAGGTAGATTAGCCCACTGATTGGCTTAGCATAGTTCTGGACGTGCCTGAATGAATTTACTGAAGACAGAAGCCCCGCCCTGGGTGTGAATGGCACCAACCAATAGGCAGGTATCCTGGATAGAATATAAAGGGAAAGGAGGGCTTGCTGCTGACACATCCTGCCTGCCATGCCATGACCTGTTCTCCTCTGCCATGTCCTTCTATCAGGCAGCCCTGCTTTGGAGCCCAACCATTATAGACTGAAATCTCTATGAACTGTGAACTAAAGAAAAATCTTCTTTAGCTTCTGGGTGTCAGGTATTTTGAGAAAAAAAAGAAGACAGTCTATGAAGTGAGAGTTCACCAGCTATCAAACCTGCCAGCATAGTGATTCTGGATTTTTCAGCCTGAGAATTGTGAGAAATAAATGTCAATGTTTTAAAGCCACCAGACTCTGACATTTGATTATGGTGGCTCAAATGGACTAAGGTACCACGAAAACCCACTTTTTGGAGTTTTTTCATTAACATTAACATTAATATTAATATTATCTGGCTCTTTTTTGGAGAGGGATGCTGACCTCTGTCTTGCTCCATGTGATGGCTTTGCCGCATTCCTATTGTGGCAGACTTGTTGAGGTCACAGGTGAGGGAAACAGCCAACCCCTTGAAGGATGCTGCTGTGACTCCGGTGCTGGCCACAGTGTAGGGAAGCTGTTGTCTGTACTTCTTGATAGAATCCGAGGCCTCCCCACCCTCATCCATCAGAAGCACTGGAACATCAGGAGACAAGACAGACATCTGTGTCCTGAGGAGCAGAGCCAGCCAGGAGGTCTCAGCATTTCCACCCAAAGCTAATGGGAGAGGAGGAAGAAGAAAGAAGCAATGCAATGACATGGAGGCCAAACTCACAGACACACTGGATCCCTGAGATAGCTCTTTGTGGGGTGGGAGGGCCTGCTGAGATCACTGGAGGATGTTTTAAAAGCATTTAACTTACAACAATCAAGTCACTGGAAGCCCAGGCCACTATTGTTTAGGAGTAAAAACGAAATGTTCCTCTAGAATTTCATTAAATCTTAAGCAAAAGAGAGTGTCCCTGTCTAGCCTGTCACAAAACTAGTAACCCTGCTTTGGGCAGTGCAGATCTGAACAGGAGCTTATTGCCAGCTCAGGGTTGCTGGTCAGAGATTTTGGAGAGTTTCCTCCTGGCACCCTGACTCTCTGCTACATTAGGGGAAACACTGAGGAGAGACGCAAGCCATCAGGCATGATACTGATTCTGTGATTCACTAACGACCTAGGAACACTGCTGCAGCGGGGATGCTTGGTATTTGAGAAGAGAAGTTAAAAGTCTTTGCAGGCCTGCTTGACAACACACACTTTCTTTTGTAGAGCAGCCTTCCGGGGGACCTGTAATTAATGCCTTGTGAATCACCGTAGGTGCAGTCTCTCCCTGATGGACTACAGAAAAGTGTGGTTTGGAGGAAATGGGTCCTGTGACCCTGGATACAGCCTTTTCTTTGCATAGATTTATAAACTTCAGTGCCCTCTTGCTGAGCATGTCTTCTAAAAAATCAGAAAATAGAACAGTGGCTATAGACAGGGAAATAGAACATTTTGCTGATGTGTTATTTTGTTTCTAAATTTTCTCTTGCTTTATGTGGCCAATTGTAATCAATGCATTTTAACCAAACCTGATTATTCAGCATATCCGCTACCCTGTGGCTCTTCAGGTACTGTCACAAAATGCTGGTGAATGAAACAGAGAAGGAAGAGGAGGGGAAGGTACAGCAAGGTCCTGGCGTCCTAGCTCAAGTCCTTGCCCTTGGAAGGTACAGAACTTAACTCATCTTCCCTCCCTCTCCACACAAAGAGGTTGGGGACACTAAATTCACACTCCAAATTCTGCCAAGTGTGCATACTTGCTTTGATAACGTGTGATTAGAGGGGGTCTGGCTGTGGTCTTACTCACAGTGAGGAGGATTGTGAGCTCCATGTTTCCGTATCTGGGTGATGTCTGCCCATCCCAGAGGAATATGTGGCTGGGTGATTCGTATACGCTTTGCTTAGTGATAAAGGTGACCTATCTTCACTCCGGATCATTCTACATTTGGTCATATGGCCTACATTTGATGGTCACACCCAACTGAGTTTATACTGATTAATACTGACGATACCCAGAAACTTGAGTTTCATGCACTGATAATTTTTTCATCATCAGCAGCAGTAGCAGCAGCAAAAAAAGGAGGAACTGGTATAGAGTTGCAAAACCTTCATTTTACTAAGTAAACTTATCCTGAAAATCCTGTGTCTAGCTATTTTCATGATCATTTCATAGTAAACAGTTTTAGCATACTCACATACGCACATAGGCACACACACAAACACATATCTTGGGTAAAAGGAGAGTGCATTAGTTTAAATAACCCTAGTTTTAAGAACAATCACTCCATTGCCCTGATTTTTCTTATTTCCCCTTGAAGTGGTAGAAATGACAATATTTTAGGGTAGTCAGGGGAACAGCTTCTGAGAACCACGGATAGATGTGATGCTACAGCCTTCATACGCACTCAAAGGAGTCACAGAAGAAATTTCATGCTTTCTGTGAAGCCAATAGGGCAAACAGATGGGAACCATTTCAGAATATAAGCAGCTTTCTCTTACCAACTCCCAAGCAGTCATTGCCTCTCTAAACCGGTGGTCAGTGTGTGCTGGATTCTGTTCCAAACTCAGCCGTTAATGGGAATTAGGACCCATGCGTGCTGCTGGCAGCACACTGGCATGCCGTCACCAGGAAGTGGCCAGCCCGTGCCTCCCAAGAAGCCTCAGAAAGTAACACTAACGCCTCTGCAAATGTACCACAGTGGTCAGCTTTTTGTTACTGTGAATAAAATACATTTTGAGTCCCACCGAGGGAGAAAAGGTTTATCTGGGCTCACAGTTTCCGAGGTTTCAGTCCATGGCAGGCTGGCCCTGAGGACAAGGCCTGATGGTGGAAGGGCACGGCAGAGGAAAGTTTCTCACTCGTGGCATCCAGGAAGCAGTGAACAGGGGAAGAGCCAGAGAGGAAGGGGCCCGGGCCCAGTTAAAGTTCCCAAGGTCATGCCCCATGACCTACTTCCTCCAACTAGGCCCCACCTTGGAATTCCTCATTCAGTTTGGACTCATCCATGGGTTAACCTACTGATGAGGTGAATAACTCGTAATCCAATCGCTTTGCAAGGAGTTTCTTAATCTGATTAAACTGACACTAAATATGAAGTGGCACATACACTGTGGTGAGCCCTCACTTTCTGCCTTACACAAAAAAATCTTAATTTGTATCAGCATATTTTGAGTGGCTCGTGTTTGTGGAACAGATTCACATGAACTCAATTTTTATATTATATTTTCTGTCTCAGGAGCCAGGTACAAGTGGACTTGTGTGGTCCTGAGCAAGTAAGCAACTTACCTGAGTAATCTTTTTGGGAAATGAAAATATTCAGAGCATTTGTTGCCTAGGGTTAAGCATACGTTACTTATCCAATCCTGGCACAAAGCTAAAAAGTTAATAATTGTGATGACTACTGAATTCTACTCTTTGTTACACTGGCCGAATACTTGGGGGTTCTCCTCAAATCATTCCTCACAAACCATCTACACTGTCTGGCAATCCTGTTAATCCTACCTTCAACGCACATCCATAGTACAAATTCTCCGAAGCTTGGAAGCCACCAAGATGCCCTTCAGTAGGAGAATGGATAAATACAGGGTGGCCCATGCAGGCAATGGAATATCAGTACTTAACAAGAAGAGTTCTGAAGCCACGAACAGACATGGAGCAGAAGTAAGTACAATTCACTGAGTGGAAGAAGTCAATCTGGAAAGGCGATGGATTGTAAGATTCCAGCTACTGGACATTCTGGAGAAGGCAAAACTATGGCAGTGGAGTTAGTAAAATGATGGGCGGGTGCCCTGGACTAGGGAGAGGAAAAGATAAATAGGTGGGTGGAAAAGAGAGGACTTTTCAGGCAGTAAAAGTAACTCACTCTGTTAGATGTTGTAATGGTGAAACATACATTGATCCAAAGCTGTAGAACGTGCAACACGAAGAATGAAGCCCAGTGTGAACGGTGGACCTCAGATGATAGCGTGGTGGACCTCAGATGTGTCAGTGTGGGCTCCTCAGGGACAACGAAGGCGCCACGTCACTGGAGGAGGTTGCTGGTGGGGGCGGAGGTGCCTGCAGGGGCGGGGAGTAACGGAAGCTCTGTGCCTTCTACTCGGGTTTTCTCTGAGCCTAAAACTGCTCTAAAAACAGCTTATTGAACAAAGGATAACAGAGAACCATTGCGGGTTATAAATCCAGTCTGCTACATGATCAAATGGTCAAATTAAAATATGAAAAATGCAGAAGTTCCTCCAGAATCTCTCCACTCACTGCCATCTTGGAGCAAATCTGTTTGTCCACACGGCTTCTCCCAGAAGCGCCCCTGCTGGCTTCCTCCACCTGCTCTTGCTCCCTCTTGGCCTATTCTTAACGCACCTAAGTAATTTTTTCCCTTTGCTAAAACCCTTCCATGGAATCCCAGGGCCACAGAGTGGCACTCAAGCCTCAGCCCATCTTTAGCGATCCGGAACACCTACCCGCTCCGTTTCTCCTCATCCTGTGCCCCATCCTCCCAGCACCCCGATCTTACCCTGGCTGTGCCTTCCAAAGCCGCCTTCCACACATCTCATGACTGGCTCTTGCTTCTCTTCAGTCCTTCCTCAAATACCACATTTTCGGGGAGTCCTGTACATCCCAATGGGCGGAAAAGTCCTCTGGCTGCTGTATTTTAATCCTCAGGGTTTATCACCACTGATACATGAGCTGTCCTATTCCTATACCTTGTCATTTATATCTTCCCCATTTGCTCACCAAAACACAAGCTCGACAAAGGCAGTATTTTATGTTTATTAATGTGTATTTTACAGAATGTTTCATTGTGGCATTTTCATACATGCATATAACCTACTCTGATTGTGTCTACCTCCCTTTAGGTCCTCTCTGCCCTTCTCCTGATCTGCTTTCTCTTCCCTAATAGTCTCCCTTCTATTTTCATGTAATATTTTTTAAAATCTTTTTTGCTTTTATTTCCAGATTCTGCGTATGAGGGCAACACTTATTGAAGTCTGACTTACTTTGTTTAATACAATGACTTTTAATTTGTTCCATTCATTTGCTTGTAAAAGACAAAGCTGGGGCTGGGGATTTAGCTCAGTGGCTTAAGTGCTTGCCTGGTAAGCACAAGGTCATGAGTTCGATCCCCGGTACCAAAAAAAAAAAAAAAAAAAAAAAAAAGACAAAGCTGAACGAGGCTCCATGCCTCTTTATGGCTGCCTGAGACTGCGTTGTGTATAACAGCACATTTCTTTACCCATTCATTCTTCCACGGAAAGGCACCTACACTGATTCCGTATCTTGGATCTCATGAATTGTAACAGGCAGGACTTTCTGTCTGTGGTTCTGAGGCCTTGCATACAGCATGTTGCATAGAAGACCTTTATTTTCCATAATGTATTAGTGGAATTTGGGTAAAGAGTTCAGAAAATTGAATGCAGGAAGGTTTGACTAAGCTGGTTGCAGCAGGTAGCTTGCAGCAGGTTTTTCCGGGGACCTGGGACCCTCAGGCTCTGGTAGCAAAGACAGTCTGACCCTATCCTTGTTTGGGCCTCAGCCATCGTATCTGTAGAACTTGCTGTGAGAGCTGGAAATGCAAGTTATAGGAACTGGTTTGAGACAAGGCCTGCTTATGGCAAAACCCTTTAATCTTCAAGTGATTTACCTTGATGCCTTGGAGGAAAAGATAAAGGTGTGGGTGGAAGTGTGTCCCTTCCTAATTCCCTAGAGCTAATCCACACACATTAGGCCAGGTGCCAGGGACATGGCCCCAGGAGGACAGGGTCCCTTGTTCTTACAGAGCTCACAGGTGATGAGAGCGAAAACATCAGTAAAGATGGGAAAGAGAAGAGGTCACATACCTGCTCGGGCTGAGCCTTTGGGTGTTTCCGAGACACTTACGCTGTAGGTATCAGTCATAGGACAGTGTCTCGGTCTCTTTTGTGCCCAAATTGATTAGAATTTCAGCTAACAACTTCTCTGGCCATGAAAAATGCCTCCTTCATTTCCCCTGAGACAAATGAGATTAAATGATGTTGAAATAATGTCTTCAGATCAACATCGAATCACACATAGTCACATCCCAACTATTTAAAAGTGTTATTTATGGGCCAGGATTCTTCCTATTAAAATTAAATGCCATGAAATTTGAATTAGCTCAATTGAATTCATATCCTTCCCTGATGTATTTATCCATTACTCAGAGGATTCTGGGGAAAGACTGTCTTGGTTTTGTTCAATCAGACACATTCAGCTCCAGCTCCCTGTTACAGGCATTGAAAGTAGCTGGAAGCCTACGGAGTCAGTCTCAGTCTCATCCTCTTAATCCTCTCAGCTGAGATTAAATTAATCAATATTTTTGAAGGCTGGCATATAGGAGGTGTCCTGGAAGTACTTGACAGTTAGATATAATGATACATATTTTGTCATTGTATGAGTCACCTCTCACTCAGGCACAAGGAATAAATACTACAAGATTGAGAGGGAGCCAGAAGACCTGGGTTTAAGTCCCAGCTTTGTCCCTAACGTGAAGATGCCCAAGGTCACATCCTCTCTCTGGGTCTCAACTTTCCCACTTACAAAGGCAGCCACATTTTTCCAGATTGGACAAAGGCCCATGCATGTCAGACAGCCGAATTGGTGAGGTCGCACTGTCTGCAGTGGTATGAACCAGCTCGTGGCCCTTGGTTTGAACCCCAGGATACTAAAATTTGTAGTTTAGGGCCTAAGGAAATAAATCATGAATGAACAGATTTTTACATATGACATTGAAGGTCTCAAAGACAAGCTGTCTATGTCATCTGCCTGCAGTCCAGCTCAGACACTGGGTCATACACATCTGTGGTCACCCTGTGCTAACGGTCAGCATTGTCCAGGGTGAGCTTAAAGGAGTCTGATGGTCCCACTGTACAAACAGAACATTGTGACCCATGTCTGCTGACAGCCACTGGCCTTGCAAATTATCGTGGACACTTATGTGTAGAAATTTACAACTGGAAAGGAACTTGGAGATCAACACCTCAAATCCTGTGACTCAGTTCTTAACATGAGGTGACATGAGACTCTATCAGAGCCCACTTTTATCTTTGACGGCTGACCAATGAGTGCTGCCTCTTCCCCGAAGCACGTCCTATGGCATCTCGGGTGCAGGGAGATTTAAATGAATTTTAGGGGCCAGGGGTTTAGTTCAGGGGCACAAGAGCCTACCTGGCAAGTGTGAGGTCATGAGTTCGATCCCCAGTACCAAAAAAAAAAAAAAAAAAATTAATCACCCAAAGTTACCACCTGCAGAATTCTCTTTAGTTAGAATTTGTGTCTGACATGGTATCTTCTATTCTAGTAAACTTTAAACATTTTAAACTATTCACTGTATTTTTCATTATACTTCTAAGTAATGGAGTTAATAAAGGAATAATATAGATTTTATAAAGGACTACCCTAACCTAATTAATCTTGAGAGAGCGGGAAAACTCATTCTGAGAAAGTGATTTGAAGGTCACACACAGAGGTAATGGAAGAGCTGAAGTAGTAGTAGTTGGGGGCGTGGGAGGGACCCCTCTAGGCAGAAAGGGCCTGAGGTCACAGTGTTTGCTGCACACAAATAAGGGAAAAGAGACAATGTAGCCTGTTGGCCAGGGCCAAGGCAGAGGACTGAAGTGATGAGGAGGCTAAGGGACCTCAGGAATGAGAAACAATATTGCTACGCTGCAGGTTTGTTGTGAAAATGAAGCAAGATAAACTATCATGTGCACTCCGGATACACGCACTCACAAAGCCCATAGCTCGTTATTGGGAGGGCATTTCATCATTTTACAAACTACAGCTAGAAGCCCTTAATTTGGAGCGGACCAACATTTCCATGGCCTGATCCTCCCTACAGGAGCTCAGAAAATAGCTTTATTGTCGGCTGCCTGGTGTCTCAGGTCCCACAGCTGAGAGAAACCTGCGCGTCTTCCTCTCAGGGTTCATCGTGAATCTCAGAGCAGATACTGGGGCTCAGCCTTTAAGGAACCCCCTGAATCTCTGCACCTATCCCGCCACTGCTGAGTCACCCTAGGGCACACCATAGTCCAGGTGAGTTTCCCCAGAGGAAGTGTCTCAAGGTCACACCCATGAGGTGAGCAGGGAGGCTGGTCTGGCTGGAGGGAGAAAGGGAGCTGAGTCTTCACTGAGTCTTCACTATAGCAGACCCCCAGGAGGAATGGGGTGGCTCAGGGTAACCCCAAACTGAGACGAGAAGGACAGGCCTCTGAACACTTTCTCCCACTGGTTGGTCCCTGTGTAGCTGTCCCCATCAAAACAGCACCCAAGGGCTCGGCTAGGAGTTGCTAGCAGTCACAGTCTTGGCACCTGGAAGACAAACAGGGACCTCAAATGGATCTGTGGGCCTCTCCAGCAGGCGAGCTCCAAGGAAGGCTGGCGTGTACTCCCAGCATCTAAAATAGTAGGTGTTTAATAAGTATTTGTTCATTGGAAATTTGTTATTAGACGATAACTCAACCAATTATTTTGAGGCATGTTCTATGCCTGGGGCAAAATACATGACTTACTCAAAGGAGAAAAATTTTATTTGGCTCATGGTTCCAGAGGCTTCTGTGGTTGGCTGGCTTGAGGCAGAAACGTTGCAGAGGAAGGAACAGTGAAGGAAGCCTGCTCACCCCACGGCCGCCAGGAAGCACACTGGGGAGAGAGCCAGAGGACAGACAAAGCTTCAAAGGCGTGCCTGCAGCGAGCCTCCTACTCCACGGGGGCCCTTCTCCTAGCTCCAAACTCCTCTCAACCATGCATCAAACTGCTGAGAGGTTGCAGCCTTCAGGACCCAGGCATCTCTCTGCACCCCATCTTGAAATTCCTGGATTGGAGAACAATCTTTCAATACACGAGTCTCTGGAGAAACACTTCATATTTAAACTATGCAGAAATGAAAGCTCACACAGTGAGCTTTTAAGGGAAGGAGCACAAGACAGAACAGGAAATGGAAAATATACCTATAGATCTGATTTTTTTTTTGTACCAGGGATCCAACTCACGAACTCATGACTCCATGCTTGCAAGGCAGGCACTTACGCCATTGAGCTAAATCCCCAGCCTTATAGATCTGATCTTTAAAAAATGCATTTAAATTGTATTTTAACTGATACAGAAAAACATAAATTGGACATATTTATGGTGTTCCATACGTTGTTTTCATATGTGTATACCTGGTGTAACGTAGAGTGAACATAATCTATCTCCTCAAACACTTCTCGTTTCTTTTTGGTGAAAACATTCAAAATCTTTTCTTGTAGTTTGTTCAAATGCACAGTGCATTGTCAGCGTCTTTCCCACAATGCCATAGCACAGCAGAGATTCTTGCTCTACCTATAACTCAGTGCCATTTAAAAATGCTTTCCAGGACAACAGTTTTAGAGCTTTTGTGGCCATTGAAAGTATCGTATAAGGGATTACAGACTTACCTAAATAATAGTTCTCAACTGGACCTCCCAGGCCCACAGATTCTGATTTTGTTCAACTGTGTTGCACTGGGTGTTGGGATTCTAACAGTCTTAGAGGTGACTCCAGGAGTGGCCAAGGTCAGGACCCACCACTCTTAAGGGCGGGGAGAGTGTGACAACTGCACTTATCCCAAAATAAATCCATCTGGGAAATGATTCTGTGCACTGTAAAACATCACTTTTCAATCTGCTGTATGGTATACACACATCCTGTGTAAACAGCGTCCCAGAGCCAAGCAGACAGAGCTTACATAGAGTTGAGGTAAACTTGATCTTCACAAAATTTAGCAATTTGGCAACAGCTGTGAGCAAAGTTCCCAGGTTCATCTGACACGGTGTCTCCTTTTATTTGTCAACAAGATAGTTGAGAAAAAGAGTCCAAATAAAACCAGTTGCACCTGCTTCTATAAATGATGCGGTGCCCTAGTTTTCTCAAAGCTGAGAGTCACTTGACCCCCCTTTTTCAAAGTCATCGCCGCTGCAAGTTCAAAATGTTCACAGACAAAAATGAATTGTACAAGGCCATATTGAAGGTCTTCTTAGCCGAGTTAATTGATTTCTCTTTTTTTCGTGCTTTTTAGACTTAGATATATGTGAATGCTTTGTTCTGCCAGTTATACTTGAAGAAAGCATTTTTGCAAAATAAGATTTATCCACGTTAGCATTAGCAATTCTTTTCTGTGTCTTGTGGTAAAGTATGCATAACATAAAACTTACCACTTTAATAATTTTAAGGTAACTTTAAAAATTTTTAATAATATTTTTCCGTGGCATAAATTCACATTGTTATTCAACTACTTCTGCCTACCTTATCAGCCCTTTCATCTTCTCGGATTGAATCTCTTTGTACTATATATAGTTCCCCAACCTTCCTCGGTCCCCCAGCTTCTGGCAGCCATCATTCCACCTCTATCTCTATGAATCTGACGATTATTGGTGCCTTCCATAAATGGAGTCATATAGTATTTGTCTTTTGTGTCTGGATCATCCATCTAGCATAGTATTCCTAAGATTACCCATGCTGTAGCATCGCCAGGATTTCCTGCCTTGGGAAAACTGAATAATATTCCACTGTATGCACATACTGCCGTTTTGATTCCCCATTCATTGCTTAGTGGACTCTTGGGCTGCTTCCACCTTCTGGCTATTGTGAATAATGCTGCTATGAATGTTGGTGCGCAAATAACACTAGCAATCTTGAGTTTATTGGGTGAGACACAGAGAAGTGACCCATAACTGAGTCTACGTAAGAGACATGAAATCAGCATATATCGGTGGGTATTTTATCTTGCCTGAAGCATTGCTTATATTCTACTGGACTGTGTTTTCAAGATTTTGTTTCTTGGCATAAACAGTTGTATATAACTGTGGGCTACTTCCAAAGTCATTTGCATCCAGAAAGCGTTTCATATCAAGTTCTTCTGAGATTGGTTGCTTAGGAACTATTTGATCATCCTCAGAGACCTAGCCAGTGAGTGAAAGATGAAGGAGTTGCTCATTGTCTGAAATGTCCTTTTTACTTAGTTCACCAAGTGCTTTCTTTTCTTTTTTGTAGATCGCTCAGGTTGTGAGTCTGCAGAACTATGTAAGACACTAATTTGTTTCAGAAACCTAAAATTAAAGTGTAGCCAACTTTTCTCTGTGTCTGCAAGTTTTCTGTGCCCAAGGTTTGGTGCATCTACAGGATTTGAGAATAAAGACTGACAGTTACACCAGAGATACTTAAGAAAAATAAGGCTGGGGAAGAACAAGCAGGAGGTTCTCATATCAGACCAATCACATGAGCAGAGAAAGGAAGATCTTTGCAGAAGGGAGAAGCAAGATGTCATGATTGATTTGTACTGGGTGAGCGAGTTAAAGAAGTTAAGAGTAGTTGCCCATGATCCATTATTTATGATTTCAATGTCCAAAAATTGAAAATTTAAAAAATTTTTTTCTTCCTCATCATGTGGCAAAATCTGAGCCAAAATCATGTGAGGCAAATTAGGTTCTTAATTCATTACACTTAGGGTGACTATTCTTAACCTTGCTACAGAAATGGTAATGAGTTTAATTATGGAGCACTGTCTTAGGCTGTCCCCAAGGAGAGGGTTACATAAATCATGATCTCTATACTGTAGTATCTCTCTACAATCTGAAAATTCCTGAGATCTGAATCACATCTGGCCCCAAAGGTTTTGAACAAAGGATTTGAGTCTGTTCAGCATACCTAAGATGCAGACAAAAACAGTTACCAAAAATGACTGGTAGAGGAAGAAATTTGATTGGGTGCAGTGTGATGTTTTATCTCTCTGGTTCTCTCTTTGGGAAATGAAGTAGCCTAGTGACAATTAGATTTGTTTCTACACTTCTTCCTTGGATGAAAGAAATTCACATGTGTGTGCTTTTCCTGTGGCACTGGGCTCTGAGCAAAACAGTTCAATGAAGCAAATGATAGAAGAACTGGCCTGGAGTGTGTGGCCAACAGGGACAAAGTGTGATGTCCCTGCCATACCATGTATGTCAGTGTGTGACATACAACACTACGTTTGATGACTTGAGCCAAGGCCAGTCCTTTTCTATTGGGATGGAGAGAAATTTAAGAGTCTGGAGTTGGACAGTGGGAAGGAGAAGGAAGGCAGAAAACATGTATCTGCCTTTGGGAAAGGCATAGAAAAATGATGACGACCAATATAGAAAAGGTAAGTGCAAACTGTGTGCATGTATGTATATGTGTGTATGTGTGTGTGTGTGTGTGTGTGTGTGTGTGCATTGCTGTTTATTTTCAGTCTGCAAGCACAGAGTCAGTATCCTTAGTAAGGCCAAATTTTCTCCACATGCACATCATGTAGAGTAGTTTGTTCAAGACCAGCATTTCCCTCTCTACATCAGTCTTAAATGACAAAATGGATCCTCTTGTTGACTGAAATCTCACACTGAGAAAAATAATTCTTGTATTTTAAATATAAAGTGTGCCCCATAAGTCTCATGTGTTCAGAGGTGGAACCTCGTTGAGGAGGCAGGTCAGTGAGGGTGTGACCAGGAAGGCGGTATTCTTGTCCCAAGCTCCTCCTCTTTTGTTCTGGTTTCTCACTACCATGGGGAGAGCAGACTTCTTTCACCACACCCTCCTGTTATGTTGTTTCTGCCTTGGAACCAACTAGCCATAGACTGAACCCGTTAAAATCATGAATCAAAGTAAATCTTTAGATTGAGAGTGTTGGGTATTTTGCCCCATTGGTGGGAAGCTGACTAATAGAGTGCTAAGAACTTTTTATTCTAATGGAAAGTTCTGGACTCATCTGTACAGAAACTTAAAATATAGCAAGGTCAAGATAGTAACTCCTACCAAGGGCTAGATTTTTACTGAGAAGTCTTTGAGAGGAATTCGTGAACACAGTGGGTGTTGGTGTCCTGGTCCCATGACAAAGCTGAGAGAATGCATCCCCCATGCCCCTGAGTGAGGTAAGGAGCCCCAGAGGGATGCTTCACAGAGATGAAAGTTCCCTCCAGGGGCTTGATTTCATGGCCAAACTCTCATTCAACTGTGGAAGCAAAGGGTAGGCTGGTCCACTCTTGGAGTACCACATGTATGCCTGGGAATTTGGGAGTTCACATGAGGAAGGAGAGTGACTTATGTCTTTTTCCTAGAACTTCGTGAAAGGTGTTCCAGTTGGGGTCCATGATAGTGGAATGAAGAGAAGAGAAGACACCAGTGGGAGCAGGTTACTCCTGCACAGTCAGGAGGGAAACAAACCTGTATCATGCCAGAGGACCCTGCCAAAGGTGACCCTGCTGGGGCAGAAATTTTAGCCAAAAGAGGCTACCGGTGCATTGCTAAGGTTTAGGAGCTAAGGGAGTGCTCGCAGTGGGAGCAAAAGAGTGCAGCTCACACAAGTCCCCCTAAAGAAAAAGCAAGGACGTAAAAATCTGTCAACACAAGGCAAATTGGCAGACAAGGGGTAACACAAATAGCATCAGTAAAAAATAAAAGCATCCCTACATTTCACCTCTCTCTGGTCTCTAACAAGAAGGATGCAGAAGGTGCAGGAAGTTAGAGCAAGGCAAGCTTCCTCTTCATTTTCTTAACTGCTGGTCTTTTGAGCTGTGGTTGGTTCAGAACTGGAGTATGAAAGAGATCTCTGGTTATTCCTTTTGCTGTTTGGTTGGTTTGGGCTTTGAGCGTCCACCGAATTCACATGAGTTAATGGCTTGAACCCCAGACTCTGGCACTACTGGGAGGGAGCAAAACCTCTAGGAGGTGGGGCTTAGTGGGAGGAAGTGAGGTCATTTGGCATGCAGCCCTTGAAGGAGATTTTGGAACCTGGATCCTTTTCTGTCTCTCGCTTTGCTTCCCTGCTTTTGTGAGGTTATCAGCTTGCTCACCATGAGCTTTCTCCCATCGTGATGTTCTTTCTCATTGCAGGCCCAAACCAGCAAAGCGAGCGACTGGGAAGTGAAACCTCTGGAAACACAGGGACCTGAGGCTGAAGATGAGCCTAGGACATGGGGGTCTTGTAAGTCCCCACCACTGGCTGTGGTGTGCTACACTGGTCACCCTTGGGTGTGGGTATTAGCAGGGCAGGGGCAGGCAGCAACACCGAGAGCGGAGCCAGGGACAAAGGGAGGCCCCTGGCAGAAAGGGGCAGTAGGTACCCTTTGGGAATCCGGTAGACTTGAACCAAGAGTGTCAAAGGTCAAGGTAGCAAAGTCTACAGCTAAATGACCAAAAATCAGGAGTTTATGGAAGAGACCCCAGAGCATCTGGTTCTCAGGCACTGGTTTCTCCGCACTTACTGTGTGTTTAGTGATAGGACCAGCTCTGAGACCATGACCGTGAACCTGGCGCAGATCTCTGCAGGCACAGACGCCTGCTAGCCCCAAACACCTGCCTCACCCTGGGAAGCCCTAAGGCACCGGCCTCGTGTGTGCTGCAGGCTATGCCGGGCTTCTGTGCCAGGCCAGATCACAGTTTTCAACACAGCAAAACTGGTGGTAGGTAGAGTCTCAGTCCCAGAGGATGTGAGGCCTTCAGTTAAACGCCACAGTACTTTATTCTGACCTACAACCCTTTTAATTAATTACCAAGGGAAGCTGGGAACTCCCTAGAGTGATGGGTTTCCTATAGCTGTGTCCCAGATAGGAGCCCAGCGAAGCACAAAGTGTAGGCTGAACTGAGGGGTGCTGCATTCGCTGAGGTTTGAGCCCACTGTGAAATTTACAGTTCTCTAGGACTTGGCAGAAGTTGTTAGAGAATCACAAAGTGACTGGGGAGAGGACAGGGCTTAAGGACCCGAAAGCTGATGGGTTCTCTGTGCCACCCCAAACATGTCCTCACCAGGAAATTAAGACCTGAATATTGATGACAAAAGTGAGAATAAAAGCACAGTATAGATTGGAAATACTGAGGTTGCTAGGGAATTTGGTTTCATCAGAAAGAAAACAGGTGAGTGTATTTGAAAATGTAGATTTTTTACATTCTGACTGGTGTCCTAGGTTATCTAAATAATGATCGAAACTTCTAGCTCTTACAATAGGGGATCTGCTCTCTGACTTTAACAACCTTAAATATGGGGAGGGCAGAGAGGTAGCAATGCTGATCTTTAAACTCAGGGGTCAGCCACTTGCAAGCATTTCCCTAAACACTGGGGTTTGGGCTGATTTTGGGTATATGAATAGTTCTGCTTTAAACTTACTTTTGGCTGCATAAATCATCAAGGATTCTTTTCCGTTAAGTCCTGTAATTTCCTGAATCCTGTAAATTAATTTTCTAAAGATAATTCTAAAGCTTTGTTCCAAAATGGTTAGGGAAAATGCCTTCTGCATTGACTGTAGTCAGCTATATTCCTTTCCATATGTATTGAGGCACTTGTGATCAGCAGAAAACCCTAGGTTGCCCCAGGCAGTGCCTTTTACTATTAAGGTGCAAGAGAGGATAAAGAAAATGAAGCCATCTTCAGGGACCTCGAGTTGACAGGAACCTGGTGATACCTGCAGCTCATGGGCTGATGGGCACCCTAGGGACCACCCAGGCACCAGAGCCCAGGGGCTCCCGACCGGCACACTCAGCTGCACCACTTCTACTTTGTCATCCTCTGACTCTGTTGTGTGCGATGTGCCCTGTTTGTGTATCCACCGCTGTCTCTTTGCATCTTTATAGACAGTCCCTAACATACGATTGCTCAAAGATTTTTCAACTTTAGTGCAAAAGTGAGATGCAATGAAGAGAAACCACACTTGGCAAATTGGATGTGGATTTTTTTTTTCTGGGCTAGTGATATGCAGTAAGATACTTTTTAGATGTGCTGGGCAGTGGTGCCACTGAGAGCAGTTCCAAGTCAGACCCACCATCGAGAGAGGAAACCGTCCTTATCTGCGTTGCTGAGCTATGGGGTTCGGTAGCTTAGGCCAGTGAGATGCATCTCTTCACCATACAGTATTTTCGACTTACAGTGGATCTACTGGGGCCGGCATCTATATTCTGACTCTCCGAGGTCCTCTGGTCAGCTACGTTGGTCCTTGTGCTACACTAGAGGATCCATTCTGAGCAAAGCCTTGACTCTCCCATTCTGTGGTTCCTGCATCCAGGGCCCTTTCCACTATCTCCAGAGGCTTATGCAAAATAGAAAGGTGACTGCAGCTTTTATAATGATTATAAAGGCCATCTCTGGGTAGACTAATTCAGAAGGGAGCTCTTTCTGCAGGATGTTGCACCCCCAGCCATGACATGCTTCAGGGCAGGTGAGACCAGTGAGGATTTCTGTCCCTCCCACCTTCTGGGCCAAACGTCCTTCCCAAGGCCCAGCCTGCACATGCACTGGTCCCATAGGTGCAAATAGCCGATTCTATAAACCTATACCCAGGAGGAGAGAACAGGCAGTGTGAACAAGTTCCCTGAATGAAAACCATTTGGAAGAGGGCTGGGGCTGGCGCAAGTACCTGGACCTTCCCAGCCTGGGCCCCCACAAGAACTGCCTAGACCCCAGATAGTACCCTCCAGGCAAGGGAGATGGGTAACATGAAGTCAGACTGTGCTGGACACACTGTGAGTCACTGTGAGTTTCAGCTGCAGATTTGTACCCTTGTCAGCAGTGGGAAAAGTATTCCTTCCCTTGTCCTGTTGGGGTAGGCACCAGGCCTCCGGGTTCTGAAGCTGTGTCCTTTCTTGACCTAGGGAAGGTGGACAACTGTTTTGTGTTCAGGGAAGGTCTGGGTAGGTCCATTCCTATAGCCAAGTTCTTTCATCCAGAAATGGCAGAAATGAGGCTGGACCCAGAAGAATACAGGCGCAGGGAAAGCTTTTCATTGGAACTTCTGCTTGGGCAAGAAGCAAGTCATAGTTTTGATAAAGTACAAGTTAGTTGGTGACTCCCCAAACGAAGGAAAGGAAATAGCTAATATGGAAAGGATTCACACCAGAATTTCCCATGTAGATCTTCCGGTCAAATAGAGGATTCATGCAAGCAGTGCATTTCCAGTGCTGATTGGTCAGTGAGCTCAGTTCCAGGCAGCTCATTGGTTGGCTCTGATGACTAGAGTGAGGCAGGTCTGCAAGAGCCTGAGCCTTGCCTACAGTTGTGTTAGTAGATTACTTTTTATTTGTTTGCTTTTAAACTCTGAGACTGTTTGTGAACCTGGGTACGTGAACCTTGTTTTGTTTTGCTGTGAAAGCACAAAATAACCACCATCCCAGCATTTGATCACTCTCTCCCTTTTTGGGTGGTCCCTAACTGTCTCAGATCACCCTAAAATTACTTCTCAGCCTCAAAGTACACAGATAGTTGTTTAAAATAAAGATCTGATTTAGGTAACACATCCAAGAAAGGGATGTAGGGAAGGCTGCCAGGAGAAAGATGCATGAGCTTAGGAAGAGAGACCTATTTTTAAGGTCCAGCGGGACAGAGACCTGCTCTGTGTTTACAGTGATGTCTGGAGTTGGGGGAGCAGTGGCCCTGGACACGCTGACTCGGTTCCTTCGCCTTGAGAGCGCTGGTGCAAGACCCTATGCGTAGCCACACGAGGTTGAGAGAGCAGTGATCCTGCCATACAGCTTTCCACTTTCAAACGGTCTATCAGAGACCAAAAGCCCAGTGGATTGCTGCAGAAAAGAGCCTGCACTCACGTCCTCGGGAGGGTTGCTTGGGATCATTTTTAAGCAAATAAGAGAGTGACCTCTTTTGGTGGCAACCATAGCATTTTATAGTAACTGAAAAGCTGGACTCTAAAAAAAAAAAGCTTGAGAGCTACAAGCATTCTATTTTCTGTGGTCCGGAAAAGTTCAAGTAAATATTTCCAAGGATCCAGGCCCTGTGTTATGGTTTTCACTTTCAGACAAGAACAGATGGTCAGGCTTGCAGGTCAGGCGGACTCAGATGCACACTGGAACCTGGCAGGAGACACAGTCACAGTGTCCTCTCTAGGTGAGAATAGACGGGGGGTCAGAGTCACAATTCTCCAGTAGTGCCTGGAGGAGCACGCAGTGAGCCAGGGGTGGGGAGGTGGGGACCACAGCGGAGCAGGTAAGATCTGGGTCCAGTTGTTACTTGCTCTCAACAGTGAGTGGCCACTTGGAGCCAAACCTGGCTGGTGTGATTTCAAAGGAAAGAAAGAGCCTCCCCTGCACCTTGGGAGTCACGGGGCAATTTGTGGCCAATAGGTTATGTGTGCACAGCAGTCCCTGCGTGTAACCAGCGTGGTATTTTCCCGAGGCACTTCCTGCAGCTGCCCGGCTGGGCCCGACACACGTGGTCTCCTCAGGTGATTTCTCCTCAGTGCTTCCCCCTAGAGCTTCCCAGGGCAAGTGTGGTCAGCTCACTGTCCCAGTGCTTCTCCCTTTCGGATCCTCTTTGGCTTCCCTTTGTGCTGAGCACAGACCCAGATCCACGATGTGGCTTCCTGGGCCCTGCACCTCCCCATTCATTTCTCTCTTCCTTCGTCTCACGTTCAAGGCTCCACCTCACCGCCTTCTTTCTTTTTCTCAAAGATACCCAAATCTTTCTCACCTCGAAGCACAGCCCTGCACTTACCCTGAAATGCCTCCTCCTTCTCCTCTCATCACTAATGCACTTTCGCCTTTTCTGTCTCCCAGCAACCTCTGCTGCCTCCAGCCAGCCTTTCCCGAGCATCTGACTGGGTCAGATGCTGTGTTTATTTGGCAGGTTTCTTTACGCATGTGATAACCATAAGCTGATATTTGTGAGGATTTTAGTACTCATTCCAAGCACCGCATGGGCAGCGACCTCTCAGCATTCACAGGGTCGGTTTCTGGCTTGCAGCCGTACCTTCAGTCCCTCATGCTGTGCTCAGGTAAGTAGATCAGTCTATACTTTGGTTAAGTGAAAAAAGGAACAAGCCTTTGGGCTTTATCAACAGATGGCCCAGAAGCCATTGCCAGAAAGCTTTAGGACCCAAACATTTTGAAAAGAGCAAGGCTGTCTGAACTCCAAGGACCTGTTTAGGCCATAAAACAGTGTAATGCCAAGACAGGGGAGATTTCTAAGCAAAGGATGACAGGAAGGAATACATACACCATGGACTGTCAGAAGAAAAGACTGCAGAAAACCTGGTTAAAGGACAATTATTTTGTCCAAACTCTTTGTAGTGATTCCTACCATACTCGCTGAACTTTGAAACTGTGCGTCTTGTCTTTATATCCTGAATATTAAGCCTCATGTGCAGCAAATAGTAGGTACTCAGCAAGCACTTGTTCAGTGGAAGGAGCAATATATCACTTAGAAATATGTGGACGCAATAATGGAGACTAACTCCATCAGTTAATCAGATTTTGCATTAATAATTGATTGTGGTCACTGAATTATTTTTTACCATGATTTTATTAACTGTCCAGCAATCCATGCAATTGTATTAACCTCCTGGCCTGCTTCATGTAACTGAATATGATGACTGGAAAGGATTTTTAAAACAAGGTTAGGAAAGCCCATGGCTTCAGTAGAATTGTCCTTTTTGGGCAGCAGGTTAGGTCTGCGCAAAGCCAGGCAGTGCATCTCCAGCACCTCTTCCCAGCTCTAGTGACTAGTATTTCTCAGCTCCTGGCCTGCCACGGGCCATATGCAGCAATTACATCGGGACAGAAACATCCAGCTTTGGAAGCTACCAGCTCTGTTTCTGTAAGATATAATTATTCAGTCCAAGGGTTTACCCCAAACTCCAGTTCAATCCACTTTGTTCAGAAATGAGTTTGTCACTACTTTTTGAATAGTTCTTTGAAAGAGAGTTTTAGTAGAGTTTATTCAAGTGTCTTGTTACCCAGACACCCTAAATAATACATAATTAATACTCAACTAATATATAACATGGGTATTTGCTTGGACATGCAAGCCCTGGCAGTCACCAGGGCCCCTGCTAACTTCCTGTTCCTGAAAAGAACAGTCTTTGTTCATGCCATTCCTCCTGTGTAGAACACCCTCGCTGGCCCTCCTTTCTAGGATAGCCTCAGCTCATCCTTGGTTCTCAATTTAGACTCTGCTTCTTTCTAGAAACTTCCTAGAGCTTTCTAATCCTGTACAAGGCCCTGTCCTCTGAGTTCCCAGCATCCTTGGGGTTCCCCCAGAAGAGCTTTCCCATACATTGTGTTTACTTATTTCTAGCCACCATTGGGACTAAAATTTAGTGAGGCGGGGGCTAAGACACATCCCCTGAGTACTTAGCACTTGAAATAATGCCTGGCAATAGTAAAGACAGAATAAATATTTGTTGACTATCAAATGAACAGATACAAAGTCCCTTCCATTTCACTGGTTCTGAGGATAAGACTAAACAGGAAATTGGACAGAGTTGAGTTTTCCCCTTAGGTCCAAATATTTGGGACTAACCTCGGGTTGAGTTATCCTGGAACTCTTCCTACATGAGCATACAGTCAGTCAGGATAAATGTGGCCTTTTTGAATATTATTCTGCTGCGTATTCCCTAAAGGCCCATGTGTAAATGCATGGTCCCCCAGTGATGCTACAGGGACCTTGACCTAGGGCCTCATGGGGGTCCTTAGGTCATGGGGGTCTACCCTTGGGAGAATTAAAAGACGCTAGCCCTCCCTCCTTTCCATATTTTGCTCTGCTGTGCATCTCACCATTGCCGACTGACTCACTCACCAAGACTAAAAACAATGGGTCTGGCCAGGCAGGAACAGAAACCTCCAAGGCGGTGAGCTGAGATAAATCTTTTCTTCTTATAAGTTAATTATCCTCTGTGTTTCATTAAAGTGACAGAAAGTTGGCTAATCTACAGCCTAAATATTCCTCATTAATCATAATAAAAATAACAAATAAACTCAATGATGAAAAGATAGCATTTAGCTATGAAATGTTACATCAATTAGATTACTATAACCATATATTAAGATAGCATTTTTTTATTAATGGAAACCAAGGAGCACAATATCTCACAGTTGGCCCTCAATTTAAGTATCTTTATGGAGATAATTTATATGAACAATGTGTTTTTTAAAAGCACACTCTGCACATTTAATGCCTAAGTAAAACTTATTAGCAAAAGATTACATCATCCTTTTGGGTTTGCCACAGTCTGCTAATACTTTACAATTCAAATAAATTGCCTGGAAGCTAGATAAGACCATCTCTATAATTTAAAAGGAAAGAAATTCTTCTTTTTCCTCAAGGACTCTGATTAGGCATTCACATTTCGGGAGGATGGCATTTCTCAGATCAGTTCAGCAACCAGCACTGGAATTTGGAGCAATACCAGACTGCTCTCCTTTTGGTTTTTAGGACTCATCACATACAGTGTTTACCACAATGTTCTTACCCTTTAATATCAAGGCTGGTGACATCTGGCTGTGTGTTTGGCTTTTTTTAAACATAAACTCCGTATTCTTTATCATTCTTTATCATTACTCAAGCACTAAGTAAATATGACTTTTGAACATGAAAGTGTGTGCTGTCCTTAGGTGCACAAACAGGAAGTAAGCATCACTTTGTGTTCAGGACGAGTTTATCGCTAAGATTTCTTCCAGCATGATGACTCTATTCCTTTCACCTCTGGGGAGGCACAGACAGAACAGACAGAGCTTCCAGGAATGCCAGATTCAAAATTTGCTCTTCCAGCCTAGAAAAGGTCTTTAAATCAAGTGATAATATTTGAGCGGCCGAAAACTTACATTTCAGGTGCACTGTTATGTGTGGACTGGGCATAATTAACCACATAGCTTATCAAAGGAAAAACACTGAGTGAGGGGCTCTGTTTGCAAGGACTAGAGAAGCTCCAGTTTATCAAGATCTGGAAACCCTACCTTCTCTATCCAGGGAATTACATGTACACAAATAACATGATGAAACAGAAGACAATGGAAAAATGCGAAGTACAAATTCCTAAATGTGAAGGAGGAGGCTCTGGGCATAGGAAACCAAGTCAGGTGCGAGAGCTCGCCTTGCTCTCTGGCTGCCCTCAGTGCCTTCCAGCTTTATTTCTGAGCTTCATTTCTGGTTTTCACTTGCCATCCTATGAGATTTTCCTCATTCTCTCCTTATAAACTCTTACCTTACTTCTGATGTTAGCAAAAATGGCATCTTTTCTGAGCTCCAGTCCTGATGTTTGAACCTCAGTAAATCCCCCCATAAGTGTTTCCTAGTCCACACCTAACTCCCAGTTGTCTTCAGATTGATTAACCTTGGTAAAGTACTCAGGACAGTCCTAGAGTACCAGTCATTTCTTTGAATTCATTCTGCCACTCGTCACAGTGCTGTCTGTTACCGCTTATCCTTTCTTGTGGGTTTCACCATGCGAGGGGGAACTGCCCAGGCTGGGATGTTTGACCTCTCTCATCTCCAATATGAGTAAAGTCTTATCCTAAATATTCCCACTGTGCACACTAAATACCACTCCTTTTAGAAGCTTCCCGGCATCCTTCAGGGCTAACTTAGGCAGCCTGTCCATGTTCCCGCTGTGCACTGTGTATGTGTTTACCTCTATACAAGAGAAAATTACAGTAAACTTAGCTTTCAGAAATCAATTGGCTTTACTTTCAATTCCAGAATCTAGTAGTGGTTCTGATTTTTAAAAATAGAGACTTCTGGGAAAATGGCAAAGCAGGAAGGAGCAATATACCAACCTCTCCAAAATTTGGAATCCAGACACTAGAAAATAAAAACTTGGGGAAGAAAACAAGGGGGGAGGTGGATTCCCAGGGTGCAGGAAGGATCTGAAGGAAAATTGGAGTCCACAGAGAAAACAAAGAGATGAACCTCAATGCAGAAGAAGGAGGGGGAAATGTAATTTCTCCCCAGGTCCTGGTTTATGGCGTAAGAAAGGAAGTTCAGCAGAGACACAGTGAAAGCCAGTGACTTCAGAGGCCTCCAGGAAGAAACCGCAGACACACCAGTGGACACGGGGCAGTGGATACTGTGCACCGCAACAGCTGGTGGGTAGCTACAGTCCAGCCGCTGCAGTGTCCGCTGGCGGCAGTGCTTCATAGGACACCATTTCAGGGAGGGGACAGTTGAACCTGGGACTCAGAGCAGCCATGGTTTGGCTTCATCTCAGGGCTCTCAGTGCTGAAATCACACAGTAACTGGTTGTGAGACAACCACGGGAAACACGCAGGGCCAGGGAGCCATGGTCAAGCTGGCCAGATACCTAGAATGTTGTAGGCTGAGTGACTCAGGCTCCAGTGTCTTGACCAGAGGCCAGGATCACCCCAAACTCTTATGGATTTCAAAGTACCAGAATCAGCACCCCACCCCAATCCTACTGCAGGCTTGCTGTGATTATCCATCATGGATCTGGGCTCTGCCTGCCTCATTTGTCTAGTGACAGCAGAATCTCCCCCTGCACTGGGTAAAGCT